>PITA01012018.1:0-32601 GCA_004023965.1 Spilogale gracilis | reverse complement strand
TAAACATCAACAGGGCTAAGTCATGTGGATATCTTGATACTATGTGACGAGAATGGGACCATATATCTGTGGTTCTCCAAAAAAACAAACAACCAACCAAACAAGCAAAAAAACCCACAACCACAGTCTAATCATGAAAAACATCAGACAAACTTCTGTTGTGGGATACTCTACAAAACACCTTACTAGTACTCTTAAAAACTGAAGTTCATCAAAAACAAGAAAAGTCTTGAGAAACTGTGGCAGTTAAAGAGACATGACAACAAATGTAATATAATATCCTGGATGGAGTCTTAGGACAGAAAAGGGACATTGAGTGATCTAGGTAATCTGAATAAAGTATGGACTTCAGCTCGTAAGAATATATGATTATTGGTTCCTTAATTGTGGCAAATGTAAAATAGTATTAACAGGGAAACTGGGCATGGGGTATATGGGAAATCTCTGTACTATCTTTGCAATTTTTCTGTAAATCTAAAGCTATTCTAAAATTAGATTTGGTTTCTAAAATTACAGCCCTAGTCAAACAGAATCTCTGGGCTCTGGTGCCCTGTAATCTGTACTCAGCATACTGGAGTGCGGCCAAGAAGCCCTAAAGTCGTAGTTCTCAACCCTGAGCTAATCATTAGAATCACTTAGGAAACTTAAAAACACAAAACAAACAAAACAAGACACTCAGACCCACCCCGCCCCCAAACTGCAATTCAAATGGCATGAAGAGGGGTCAGATATGGGTTTTTTTGAAAGGTCCCCTGGTGATTCTATTGTGTACCCTGAGTTGGGATTCATTACTTTTTTTTTTTTAACTTCTACATCTAATATTAATCACTTGCCTGCTTAGGGGGGGGAAATCACCATGGGTTTGCAGAACACAGGACTACTCTTAGGCAGCAAGCACCTAGCACCCAGCCATCTCCCAACTGTCCCTATGGCTACCCCACCACTCTGCCGGCACCTAGCCCAGCAAGACTCTGCTTCTTCACAGCCCCAAAGTCCACAGATAAGCCTCCACTTTCCTAGGGGAACTTTCTTGCCTCTTCTGCCTGGCAAATTCTTCCTCATTTTTCACAACCTAGACCAAAGACCAAATGTCACCTCCTCTCTGAAGCCCTCCCACGTATCACCCAAGAGCTTAGTCGCTTTCCTCTTTTGTCTTTCCACCATACTTTTCTAACACCTGTCTTATCTTCCACTGCATTGAATTCCAATTATTTGTTTGCGTGTCTCTGTCTCATGACTGGAATGTGAGCTCCTTGAGGGTATGAATCTGGCACTGCCTGTCACTCACACCCCTACCCTCTCAGCATGGTGCTGAGCACAGAGTAATTCCTCAATATTCATACAAATGAAAGAGTGAATAAATACATTAATGAACAAACTGATTCTGGAGGCCTTGGCCTTGTGTTAGGGGAAATAAAATCCACCAGCTAAGAGATCTCTCTACATATCAGATGGCCCATCTGTTTTTGTTCATTTGCTCTGCAAGCGACATTCGGAATGTTTCTTTAATGTGTTTGTTAAGAACTAGATAGAGTAACTTAATGAACAGGGTCTCATGTACACAAGCCAGCTAGGATGCCAGTGACGCTGCCGGGAATATGGAAAGCAAGGAGACACCCCAGACTAGAAGCAGCAAACACCTTGTAAGGAAGAACGTAAGCAGAGGCAGGGCCAGGGAATACCCAAGAGCATTTTTACTGTAGTGACTTCAGCTCATCCCCTTGTAAAGCACACAGGACAGCAGTTTTAAACCTCTCTTTTCTGTAGGAGGAAAGTGAATTTAAAAGAAGTTGGGAGTGGCGATTGGTATCGGAGGCAAAGCCCAAAGCAGCCACCAAAAAAGAGAAATTGACTTAGGGCACCTTCTTTTACATTTACATAAAATCTTCATGAGAGGCACACATTCAGTTCCATAGATCCTTGTGCTGCATTTTGAAAAGTAACAAGTCAATGTCCCCAAACTCATTCAGGGGAGGACTAAGGACTGAAATCTAATCTTCCTATGATAAGAGGAAAGATTCTACTGGTTTAAAGAAGAGGATCAAGGGCCACAACCCATATGAGGATTACATAAGGCTTATAAACCCTCTTTCCAGGAGAAAAAATACAATACTCAAGGTTCTGCATAAAAGCCAGAGTCTAAAAAGCTCTCTGAAATAAGCAGGGAATATCCACGAGTCCACAGATTCTGGGTAAGAATGTCCCAGTGAGATGGTTCTAGGGTTCCTCTAAATCAAGACATTCCCTAATTACTTTTTTTTAAGCAAAAGTGCTCAGTACAGGCTGTAATATAGTAGCCACTCAATAAATGAAAGCTGTGAAAAATAAATGTGAAATTAGTTTCTTTCAATTGGAGAGAACAGAAATTCAAGTGAAACTAGTTTAAACAACATAG
Organism: Spilogale gracilis; assembly: GCA_004023965.1. Lineage (NCBI taxonomy): Eukaryota > Metazoa > Chordata > Mammalia > Carnivora > Mephitidae > Spilogale > Spilogale gracilis. Next base: position 30,206 of record PITA01012018.1, on the reverse strand, counting down.
AGATTATTGGGAGTATTAGCTTTAGGCACAGCTAGATCTTGGTGCTCAGATGAACTCATCTAGAATTTCAAGCTTGTTTCATGTTTCTAGGATCTTATTGTATTCTCAGCCAAGCTCTCTCTTTGTTGGGGCAAGATGGCTGTTGGCTGCTCCAAATTCACACCCTATCTTTTCAGTAATTCCAGCAGAAGATTCCTAATAGTTTCAGCCAAAAATATGGATGGTCTTATCTGGATCACTTCAAATCACTTGCCCATCCTTGAACCATTCTCTAGGCCTGAGGGACAGCATATCCCAGTGGTCTGGCTACAGTTTCAAGGCCACAATGAGCTCTAGAGTTGGTGAGGACAACCACTCAAACCACACACACCGGGATTGAGGAAGGGGTGCCTCCCCAAGAAAAACTGGTGTGCTATTACCCGAGGAAATGGGCAGGTGATCCTGAATGGGCAGAATCAATCTATGTCCAACATAATAATAATAAACAGCAATCTTATCTAGTGGTCTGCGGCTCTTTGAACTGGATGCTGATGCTTATTCCCCAGGCTGGTCTTAATGCCTTTTACATGGGACATGGTAAGATGGCGTTGCTGAAAGGCATGGGAAGCCCATTGATCTCTTCGTCCCAGTAATAGCCCTGTTTGCTCATTTTGACTCCTGTCCTTTGGAGAGAACAGCCCTAGTAATAGAAACTCTCCCATCTCCTGCAGTCTTGTCTCTGCCAGTCAACAGCCAGTGTTAAAAGGAGAAGAGAAAAATCTCCTACCTCCTGACAGGCCTCCTGCGCAGGTGAGTTTCGTCCCTTTCCCTAACCCTGAAGCCTATCTTTATTTTCTCCCCTGCTGAGTGGTTCGGTGACTGTCCACTTTAATCATTAGAGAGATTTAGAAATTTGCTAGAGGGAAACTGCAATCCTAACAGAACCAGGATACCTCAAGTGTTTTTTTTCTATTAATGACCTGAGCCCTGAAAAGGAATCCGAACACCAATGATAGATTGCAGCCCTTCAGGCCTTGGGAACAGAGAGTGGCCTCTCTACCCCTTTGTCCTCCATCAGCCGCTGGCCCCAAGACATTGCTGGTTTTGATTTCATGAAGTAAAGTGCTTTCAACTGTGTCTCCTCCTTCCAGCCTGCTCTGGGCCGGAGCCCAGCTCAGGGGAGCTTCCTTTCCTTGCAGTAACTCCCAACGTCCTCTCAGAAGCCCAAGAAGAAATGATCTGCCTGCAGCCTTGAAGATACGGTGTATCACGTACAGGTTTGCCTGAGGAGAGGTCAGCTCTCAACAGGAAGGGGCCACATTCTGTTCTTTTCTAGGAGCAAGGAAAAGAGTCCAGTGGTGACCTCCTCAATACTAAAATCTGTTTTTAAGTGCTCAAAGACCCTCTCTGGCTCTCTCTTTCCCTCAATATAAAAATCAACCTCCTGAGTGTGCCTTCCAGATCCTATATGATCTGTCTTCTACTTACATGCCCAGTTTCAATTCTTTTTTCTTCATCCCTCCAGTTTTCTCCAACGTGTGTTAAAGAGCAGATCTTGCTCTGCTGCCAGAAAGCTTACAAGTTGTTCTCTCCAACGTGTTTCTCTGTTTGGTTATTGTATTAGTTTCCTTTTGCCAGTAAAGCCTCACCACAAACTTTATGGCTTAAAACAACACAGTGTATCTTCTTCTTCTTCTTTTTTTTTTTTTTACGATTGATTTATTTTTTTTTGCACTTTTATTCTTACTTAAAAAATTTTTTTCCAGTGTTCCAAGATTCATTTCCCATTCCCCACACCCAGTGCTCCACGCAATAGGTGCCCCCAGAACCCACCACCAGGCTCTCCCATCCCTCCACCCCCTTCCCCCCAAGTCCCTCAGTTTGTTTCTGTGTCCAAAGTCTCTGTGGTTTCGTTTCTCTCCCTGGATTACCCTACTTCCCATTTACTTTCCTTCTCCCGCTGTCCTCCAGGTTACCCCTCATGCACCGCAAATAAGTGAAACCATGTGATACTTGACTTTCTCTACTTGGCTTATTTCACTCAACATAATCTCTTCCAATCCAGTCCATGTTGCTACAAAAGTTGGATATTCATCCTTTCTGATGGAGGCATAGTATTCCATTGTATATATGTACCACATCTTCTTTATCCATTCATCTGTTGGTGGGCACCTTGGCTCTTTCCACAGGTTGGCAATTGTGGCCATTGCTGCGATGAACAGTGGGGTACATATGGCCCTTCTCTTCACTACATTTGTATCTTTGGGGTAAATGCCCAGTAGTGCAATTGCAGGGTCATAGGGTAGTTCTATTTTTAATTTTTTAAGGAATCTCCACACAACACAGTGTATCTTCTAACAGTTCTGGCCATACTCCCCTCAAAGGCTCTAAGGGAGAATCCATTTGGTTGCCTTTGCCAGCTTCTAAAGCTACATTCCTTGCATTCCTTGGCCCCTGGTTCCTTCTTCCATCTTCCAAGTAGCATAGCATTTTGCTTCATTGCTATAGGCTTCTTCTGGAGTCTGAAATCTCCCCATACCTCCTTCTTGTAGGACACTTATGCTTGCATTTAGTGCCCACCAGGATAATCCAGGATAATATCCTCATCTCAAAATCCTTAGCTTAATCACATCTGCAAGCCCCTTTTGCTATATAACGTAATATCCCCAGGTTCCAGGAGGTTAGGACCTGGCTATCTTATGGGGGTTCATTACCAGCCTTCCAGATCCACTTCCTACACATCTACCCGTGGTGACCTTAGGCATCAGCTGGCTGCTCCAGGACACCTTCACTGTTCACTTCCCTTCTCAGCTCAAGGTTACATGTCCTTACCTCCTCTGTACTTTGAGCACACTACAGGATGGGACTCTGTCGCCAGCCTGTTCCCTAACTAAACTCATTTCTTTGAAGGCAGGGAGAAGATCTAATGCACAGAAGGATATGTCATTTATGGAAGGGCATGTAAAATAAAAGAAGTAGGGAGAAATGAAGCTACAGAACAATAGGTTCAGGGGCGCATGGGTGGCTCAGTCATTAAGCGTCTGCCTTTGGCTCAGGTCAGGATCCCAGGGTCCTGGGATTGAGCCCCACATCGGGCTCCCTGCTCCACGGGAAGCCTGCTTCTTCCTCTGCCACACCCTCTGCTTGTGTTCCCTCTCTCACTGTCTCTGTCAAATAAATACATAAAATCTTAAAAAAAAAAAAAAAAAAAGAACAATAGGTACAATGTGAGCACTGGAAAGATCACCTCTTGTGTTTCTGGAACGATATAATCCAACTTTGATCTGTGGTTATCTCTGAGAGGGGCAGGAGAGAAGAGGAAGGCTTCTACTCCACTCCTGGGTTGTTTGAGCTTTTATCATGAGAATGTGTTCATGTACCTGAGAACCTGAACAGTGACATACTTGAGATTCTGTCCCATTTCTGAGATTTCTACTTGAATAGTTGCTTATGTGTATGTGTGTGTACAGTGCCCTACAGGTCCAAGTATGAAAATAATTGCAATAAGACCACTTAGCCTTAAACTCTCATTATTCAGTCTACTACCAAAGACAAAAAGAGATCCCAAGATTTCAAGTCCTGCCAGTCACTTTCTTCTGAAAGGATCCATTTATGGTAGGACATGCTCAGAAAAAAACAATCTCTAGTCACCAAGGGAGCCAAGATGTCCACACCATGGAGCCAGCAGCAACTACGGGTGCTTAAGGATGCCTCAGAGCTGAGAAGACTGCTCACCCAGCCCTCCGGTGCAGGGAAGGGAATCCACGACCATCGCTTCCAACTGCAGGCATTCCCAACCAGCCAGCAGCCAGCCCATGTCACCAGGACTGAGTCAAGCCAGTTGTTCTGGTTAAAGTATCACTTACTACAGAAATGCTGACTCAAGTCAGTCAAAATTGGCCCCTAGCACATGTCCAAAGAAGCAAGGGGATACCCAGAGAAACCGACATGTGGCACAAGAAATATCTGTAAACATTCAGAGAAAGAGAAACCTGCAGAGACTCAGAATAATAAAGATATCACCAACAAGAAATTCTGATGAACAAGTTAAGGGCAAGAGAAAGGCAAAGAGAAAGCATTTGGCACACATAACGAAGGATTATTATCTAAATACACATATTTAAAAATTTCTCTCAAATGAATAAGAAAAAAACAACCAGCCCAACTGAAAATTAGCAAAAGAAAGAAGCAAGGAATTCGTAGAAAAAAAGCATTCACTACATTGTCCACAAATACATAGGAAAATGCCCAAAATCACTATATGACCAGGAAAATGCAAATGTTATTCTCATATTCTTTTTGTAGAGGGGCAAATTGTTACTTAGTTTTATGAAAAATTTGGGTATATCTAAGAAACTTTAGAAAGCATATATCTCTCCGCGTTGATGAGTAGCAACCCAAGGGGAAAATTCACCTACCTGTGAAAAGTGAGAACTAGATTTTCACTGCAACATTATTTGCTACTATAGAAATTTGGAAATAACCAAAGGTTCAGTAACAGATTAATTGCTAAGTAGGGTATAAAACAACCATACTAGGAAATACTATGTACAAGTTCAAAAGAATAACATATATCTTTTATATACTGACATAAAAAGACCTCTAAGAAACCCTAAAAAAATTTTTAAAGAATACTGAGGAATTATATTTACAAATTGTTTCTAGATATCTAGATTTTATTTATTTATTTATTTTGGTGCTAATTTATTTTATATTTTCAGTGTTCCAAGATTCATTGTTTAGATATCTATATTTAAATACATAAACAATAGTAAGGAAAAGTATGATCCAAATTGCTAATAGTAATGACAAGACTGGTTCTCTCCAAACTATCTTTCCCAATATAAATTATGCAAATGTGGCTTAAGAGAGCACATAGGAAGAGAAACTAGAATGAGTAGTTGATAATATAAGCTTAAAATCATGGGGCGCCTGGGTGGCTCAGTTGGTTAAGCGACTGCCTTCAGCTCAGGTCATGATCCCGGAGACCCGGGATTGAGCCCCACATCGGGCTGCCTGCTCGTCGGGGAGCCTGCTTCTCCCTCTCTCACTCCCCCTGCTTGTGTTCCCTCTCTGGATGTGTTTCTCTCTGTCAAATAAATAAAATCTTTTAAAAAAATCACTATGTAACTATCACAATAGCTAAAAAAAAAAAATTATTCACATTAACAGAATATGTCCTTGGAATTTTTTAGGGATATTGGCTGATGACTTTTGAGACTATCCCAATTTGTGAATTCCATCTCTATTCATTCTACATCACTTCTTGTACCACATTTATGAAGTTAATTTATTCTATTTTTCTTTTTTTTTTTTAAAGATTTTATTTATTTGACAGAGAGAAACACAGCCAGAGAGGGAACACAAGCAGGGGGAGTGAGAGAGAGAGAAGCAGGCTTCCCGCCGAGCAGGGAGCCCGATGTGGGGCTCGATCCCCGGGTCTCCGGGATCACGACCTGAGCTGAAGGCAGTCGCTTAACCAACTGAGCCACCCAGGCGCCCCTATTTTTCTATTAATTAGTAAAAGAACACTAATTAGATATCTCAGTATGATTCTGGACTTTTCCATTTTTCACTTCACTTATGTCATTTTTTTGTATCATATGTATTAAAGCTCTTTTAATAGATGCATACACCATATAAGACTATTGAGTATTCCTGACAAACTGACAATTTAATTAATAGGAAATATTCTTCTTTATCACTGTATTACTCCTCTATCTTGATGTCCATTTCATCTAATATTTATATAGCCACATCTGCTTTCTTAAGCTTAATGCTAACCTGGCATATCTTCTCCCATCCTTTTGCCTTCAATCTGTGTCTTTGTATTTAAAATGTTTCACAAATGGCATATAGTTAGGTCTTACATTTTTATCCAGTCTGACAATTCTGCCATGTAGACAAAATGTTTTGTTCATTTATACTTGATGTGATTACTGGTGAGGTTATGTTTAAGTCCATCATTTTGGTATCTGTTTTCCATTTACTTCATTTATTCCACCTGTTCCTTTTTTCTTTTTTTCCTCGGTAAATTGAGTATTTTTCAATATTGTAAATTTATCTCCTTTATTTTACTTTTGACCTATATCACTCTGCTGTACTTTAAGCTATTTTTCTAGAGTAGCACTAATAGAAATATGTATACCACACATGTAATACTGACAGAATATCTCAATTTTCTAGTTGTCACATTAAAAAAAATTTTAAGGTGAAATTAATTTAACAATATATTTTATTTAATCCAACATACCCAAAATATTGTCACTTCAACATCTAATAAGTAAAAGTATTTTACATTCCAAAATTATAGTCATACCAAGTCTTCAAAATCTTATCTAAATTTCCTACCTACAGCATGTCACACGATTAAAGTGAAAGGTAGTTCTACAAGAACAATAAAATGGTGTTTCACAGAAGAATGTGTACGCTGCTTAGTTTTCCATTCAAATTTTAATAATTAAAATTGCAAATTCACTTCGTTAGCTTCACCAGCCATATTTCAAGTGCTTACTTAGTAGCCACATGTGGCTGGTGGGTAGTGTGTTGAATAGATCAGCTCCGGAGTTTATACCATGTAAGTTTAACTTCTTATAGTCTCGCCTAAAATAATGCTCTAGGACTTCATTAACAACAGAGTACTCCCACGACAGCATAATTCCACTTATCCCTGCCCGTCCTTTGTGCCAGTATTCACGTATCTTTTTCTCCTATCTCTATTATAGACCTCACAACACATGGCTATAATGTTTGTTTCAAACAGTCATGAGTATTTTAAAACTTAGCTATATATTTAGTATGCATAAAAGTTTTTCCTCTAAAAATCAGATTTTCAGGCTGCCTGCATCTTTACCCTTTCTCATGCTCCTCAGCCTTTACTGTAGACCTGAGTTCCCATCTTGTATCGTTTCTCTCTAGCTTGAAGAACCTTCTTGAGCATTTCTTACAAGTGCCGTTCTGCTGACAACAAATTCGTCCAAGTTTCCCTCACTTAAAAATGTCTTTATTTTGCCCTTGTTTTTTGCCCTTGTTTTTAAAGTATATTTCCTCAGGATACAGGATTTTTTAGAGAGAGTTTTGTTTTCACCTCAGCCCTTGAAAGATGCTGTTCCAGTGTCTTCTGGTCTCCATTGTTTCTGATAAGGGTCAGCTTTAATTCTTGCATTGTTCCCATGTATCTAATGTACATGTGTTTTCACGTCTGATCTTAATATTTCCTTTTTAGCTTTCATTTTTGTCGGTTTGACTATAATGTCTTAGAAAGATATTTTGTTGTTTTGATTTATCCTACATGATGTTTTCTGAGAAATTCTGTTAAATTTGTTAAATTTCCTTTTTTTTAGGGGGGGTTTCTTGTAGCTTCTGTTTACATGAAGTTTTATTACCAACACTGCATTTTTCAATTCTAGGGTTTCCACTGCATTTTTTTACAGGTACGAAATCTCTTTGGAAATTCCCCATCATTTTGCTCATTTACTGAAATGACTCATTTCTATAGATTTTTCTATAGACTCATTCTATACATTTTTTATACATTTTAAAGCCGTTATCTGAAAATCTTAATACCTGAGTTGTCTCTGTTGACTCACATTTTTCTATCTTTTGCAAGTCCTATGATTTTTATTGGATGTTAAACACTGTTTTTAGGAATTGACATCCACTTCATCTAATATTTATATAGCTACATATGCTTTCTTAAACTTAATGTTAACCTGGTATATCTTCTGTCAGTTCCTTTCTTTTTCCCCTCCATTAATTTGGGTAAATTGGATATTTTTCAGTATTTCAAATTTCTCTCCTTTATTTGACTTTTGAACTATATCACTTTGCATCCACAGCTCTTTGGCAACTTTAAAGAAAAGTATGAATTTGTTGCTCTTGTTTGCTTAGTGACTTGTAGCTGTATTATTGGGGTAACAGTTTCACATTTTCCTATATTCCAGCCAAAAATGGAACACCTCATTTAGGTTTTGTTATATAATAAACTTTCCCTAAAACTAGTAGATTAAAACAACACTCATGTATTTTTTTTCACATTTCTATAGACTGGCAATTAGGCCTGAGTTCATCTGGATGGTTTTTCTGGTCTACACTAGTGTCTCTTGCATCTGTAGCCAACTACTAGTCAGATCAGAGGATTCACTTCATAGTGTTGGTTGCCTAGCAGCCGTACAATGTGGGCAACTGGGTGACCTGTATCTCATCCTGCAGTAGGCAAGCTCAAGTTCGTTCTCATGACAGCCCCAACAGCAAAATTAGCCAGAGCATGAAGGTCTTAAGGACTACGCTCAAAACTGATACACTGTCACATTGGGCATGTTCTATTGGCTAAACAAGTTGTAAGACCAAAACAAATCCAAGAGATGGTAACATAAACTTTGATAGAAGGAGATACAAAGTCACATCGATGACGTGTGTCATGGAGAATTGAGAACTGCAATTTTTTTTCTTTTATAATCTATAATCTTTTGCAATTGTTCTCTCTTTTTAAAAAATTTTCATTTTTAATTAAGCACTCAATTCACCTTTTCTGAAAGAGCAACAAAATCTACTTTTCTAATGTTTCTCAGGGAAAAAAAATGAATCACAGGCTGTAATCAGTCAAAATTGAGAGTGTTCAACATGAATACCAACAATGTAGGGTAAACATAGAATGACTTCAGGGAGACAGAGGCAGCTCTTATTCTACTCTAACCCCATGAGTCTGCACTTGGAACATGTTTTGATTTGGAAAGGGATATCATAAATATAGCACTGTCAACCTGGGGCATTTGAGGGAGAAATCAGTTCAGGCCAGGAATCAAAATCATATCACAAAACAGATGGCTAGAGAAATCAGAGCGCTTTTTTTCTTGCAGAAGAGAATCTTCAATAAAGCCAAGCCAGTCAGCTTCCTATATCTATACATTTGTCTGGTTTAATTATTAATTTTAAAATCAAAAATAAAAAGTAAGTTTCTTTCCTATATTATTTTTGTGATGTAATTCATATGCCATAAAATGCACCAATTTATTTTTTAGGGTTTATTTATTTATTTATCTATTTATTTTTAATTATGTTTTATACCATACAGTAGTCACCATTTTAAAGTATATACTTGAGTGGTCTTTATTATATGCTAAATATTGTATGACTATCACCACTAATTCCAGAACATTTTAACAACCTCAAAAAGAATCTCTGTGCCCACTAGCAGTCACTCCCCATTCCTCCCTCATCATAGCTGTTGGAAATCACTAATCTACATTCTGTCTCCATAGATTTGCCGATTCTGGGCATTTCAAACAAATGGAATCATATAATATGTGGTCTTTCATGACCAGCTTTGGTCCTCTGCATGATGTGTTCAATATTTGTCCATTCTGTAATGCGTATCAATATTCTGTTCCTTTTTATGGCCGGATAACATTCCACTGTATGACATAGATCGTATTTTTTTTAACCATTTTGTCAGTTGATGAACAATTGGGTTGTTTCCACATTCTGACTGCTATAAACATTCACATATATGTTTAAGCATAACATTTCAATTTTCTTGAGTATTGTTGGGTCATTTAGGTTTACTTTTGAAGGAAATGCCAGTTCAAAGAGCAAAGAATTTTCCTCCGAAGTAACTATGTTCACAATGGAATAAGCTTCACTGAAGACAATGAACTACTCGTCTCTGGAGTGGTGGAAGGAAAAACCAGAAGAGATTCTTGATAGGCTATATGGGATGTTAGGCTAGCAAGACACAGAAGTATAGGGTTTAGGAGAAAATATTCTGGAATTTACCTGTTTGAGTTCAAATTTCACTTCTGCTACTTGCCAGGTGTGCGAATTTGGGGAAACCATATAATCTGGTTTACCTTCTGAATGTCCTCGTATTCAAAATAAAGGCACCTAACACCCTGGGATTAAATTACATACTAGATGCAAAGCTCCTGAAACAAGGCCTGATACACAGTATGTGTTCAAACAATACAAGCTACTATTATTACTATGATCATCCCGAGACTTGAGTTTTAGAAATCCTTTTTTAAAATACAAATTGAGTATCCCTTTATCATGTTACTCTTCCACTCACTCATTTATCAGTTCCTCAATGTTTCTCCCTCCAAGTAGTTTTTCCAGAAAAAAACACATTAAAAAATAACCGGAGGTGCTCCTGGGTGGCTCAGCCTTAAGCACCTGCCTTCGCGAAGCTCGGGTTATGATCCCAGGGTCCTGGGATTGAGTTCCACATCAGGTTCACTGCTCTGCAGGAAGCCTGCTTTTCCCTCTCCCACTCCCCCTGCTTGTGTCCCTGCTTTAGCTATCTCTGTCAAATAAATAAATACATAAATACATAGATAATAAATGGATAAATAAATAATGGATAAATAAATAAAACATTAAACAAAATAACTGGAAACTGGGGTGCCTGCATGGATTTGTCAGTTAAGCATCTAACTCTTTCTTTAGGCTCAGGTCATGGTCTCAGGACATGAAATCGAGGCCTGTATTGGGCTCCCTGCACAGCGGGGAGTCTACCTGAGATTCTCAAGACCTCACCCTCTACCCGTCCCCCATCCACATGTGCACGCTCTCTCTCTCAAATGAATAAATAGAATTAAGGGGCACCTGGGTGGCTCAGTCGGTTAAGCCACTACCTTCAGCTCAGGTCCTGATCCTGGAGTTCTGGGATCCAGTCCCACATTGGGCTCCCAGCTCCGCGGGGAGTCTGCTTCTCCCTCTGACCTTCTCCCCTCTCTTGCTCTCTCTCACACACTCTCTCTCTCTCTCTCAAATAAATAAGTAAAATATTTTTTTAAAAAAGAATAAAATTAAAAAAAAACTTGGAGACCAACCCAAACTCTACACCATTCCATAGAGAATTGGTTTGTTTTAGATTTAAGTAAGTGAATTAAAAGTTGAGTTTATAGCCAAGGTCTAACTCCTTGAGAGGAACCCTGTCTCCTTTGGGTCAGTGGGGCCACTGTTAGGCCATTATCCATGTTCCTTCCAACTTTCCCATGAAGGCGCTCAGAGAGCTCAATTAGAGTGCCGAAGCATTCACGAGCAGGAAAGCTGGAGTCAAACACAGTTAACAAAATAGGGTAGAGTGGGGACCTCAAACCTGGGTCCAAAACTCTGCTGACTGTGCTAACAATAGTTCATCATTAGTGAGGTTGTTGAAATGCCAACATTTCCTTATTCAACAAAACAAATATATATACACATTCCACATTAGTATATACTGTTTACAATACACCAGGCACTGATCCTAAGCATTTTACATGTGTTGCTTGGCTCAAACCTCATAACAGTTCCATGAAGAGGTACTCTTGTTATGATAATGATGATGATGATGATGTCCATTTTACAAATGGATAAATGGAGGCACAGAAAGATTAGTACCCATCCAAAATGATCCAGCTGATAAGGGGCAAACCTGGAACTCCAGTGCTAGTCCTAGATCCCACGCTGTCACCCACTGTGCTATGCTGCTACTAGCATAGACAGAAAATATGACAGTGTGGTAATTTTCCAACTTCTCAAATGTCTATTTCCTCCTGATGCCCTCCTTGTCAGGTCAAAAATCTCCTGTGATCAGAAGAGAGGTCCTACATCCTAACATCCCTGAGGCAATCTGAGTCCCAAGCAGGAAATCCCACAGTATTCCCAGACCCACAACCAGAGGAGTGAGAAAAGCATCCTTCTGCAAGAAGCCCAGGGTGCTCTCCCCATTAGGAGTGCATCAGCTATCCCTGTTCTTGGCCAGTACTCCACTTTACAGAGTGCTCTTCCTCTCTCCACTTTTTGCTAGTAGTTCACCTCAGCAGACTTTCGCTGTCTTACACTCAATAACTCTGAGCTCGTTTTGTCTACCCAGAGACTGGTTGACCTGCCCTCTGCTCCCAGCACAAGCAGCAAGGCCCTGCACCCCAGAGATTAGTAATAATGGCTCAGCCTCTCCTTTCCTGATGCTCTAAGGCTGGCACTGTATCCTCCTGTACCCCTCCTACCTCAGACGACACATGACCCTTTGCTTTGGGCTCCAATCAGACATGCAAATGAGCCAGGTCCTCATGCCAGTGGGAAGCTGGCTTCAGAACTCTCTCAGAAAAACATTCGCTCTTAAGCGTCACATAATTCAATTAGCCTCCATCCAGTGCAGTGATAGTTTCAAACTCAAAGAACCAAAATATCATCTTTGAAGAAAGCATTTGAAATTGCCCAAATCCAGCATCACCATGTTATTTCTAAACATTTCAAAAGCTATGTTTGCATATTTTACTTTTATATAATTGAGACAGCTCATGCCCCAAACCCATTTTATGGTTAAAAAGAATGACACTAAGAGATCTTAAATTCGTTACTTTACATCAGTGGCTCTCAAAATTTAAAGTATGTAAGATATACAGCTGAAGAGCAACAAGAATGAGTTTATCCCAATTTTTCAAAACCAGAACCTTCAAAACTAAACTTTTACTGATATCTCCCTCCCCACCTGGCACCCCCCCCCATTTATTCTGATGCAGGTGGCCCAGGGTGTTAAGAAATACTGTAACAGAGTAAGCAAGGAGTCTGGGAACAGGATTTAGGGGTCTATGAACTTGGGAATAATGAACATAGACAACAAACCATTGTTTGTATGAACAGCACTTGTGAGATTGTCACCAAAATAAGTCACAGATAGTTCTGTATCACACAGGCTTTGCATATATGTCAAAATATCTTTTATAATCCACCAGTTCTTCGAAATTATAGCTATTAGGAGACTTGTTACTACAGCTCATCAGTATGTATTTTTTAAAAGCACATTGCAAATTTTGTTTTATTTAGTATACTGATAATTATAATTTAATAGAATTATCTGCCTTTGTAATCTAACATATATTTTATGCATTTAAAAACATTATTCAGAGGGGAGATCCACATGTTTCACCAGACTGCTAAAGGGTTTCTTGCATTAAAGAAAAAAAATTTTTTAAGTTCTATTTTCTGACCTCCCCCTCACCACCTAGATGTTTATAGAGGTTGGATAGTGATGGTCAGCTGACTCAAGAGAAGCCAATCAATGGGCTGAGATGAGCCAATCAGGTTCTCCCTCTTGACTTAAGTGACAGCCTGCTGTCCATGGAGGGAGACTCCAGGGCTAAGAGGTCTGTAGCAACTTGCAGTGAGTTCCATTGAAACCACAAAGAGAAGTGAGGAGGCTGAGCAAGCTGGATTTCAGAGAGAATCCAGCAGGCACAGAAAGGGAAGCAGAAATCTACTCCATGAACTCCGATCTATGATCCAAGAGGGGCTAAAAGAGTAAGACCAATCCAGTTGCCCCATGGCTGAGTGGCTTTCCCTGCCCTAGACACCATGAGATTCTCTCCTTCTATTTCCCTTCCCTTTCCTAGCTGGGGTTTCTAATCCTCCCAACCAAGGCCTTGACTGCACCTGCCCGTAATGCCCCTTCTTACTCATTTCACAGTGCCTCTTACGTTCACCACATCATCAGCTAACTACATAGCGGCAAAGAGACTGTGTGCTCTACTCAGGCTTCCTGCATGCATCCTCTGCCACTTTCTCCTTGTAAGAACATAGGCAAGTGGCCTAGCCTCTCTGTGCTTCATTGCCTTATTAACAGTATCTACCTAAATGAGCAACAAATGAGGTTTTTTTTTAATTTTTAAAAAAAATTTTTTTTTAATTTTATTTATTTATTTGACAGAGAGAGATCACAAGTAGGCAGAGAGAGAGGAGGAAGCAGGCTCCCTGTTGAGCAGAGAGCCCGATGCGGGGCTCGATCCCAGGACCCTGAGATCATGACCTGAGCCGAAGGCAGAGGCTTTAACCCACTGAGCCACCCAGGCGCCCCAACAAATGAGATTTTGTATGTAAAATATATGTCTGGTAGAGAGCCAGTGTTTGATAACTGCATGTAATTACGATGCTCATTGTCCCCAAGTCACGGGCCTTGGACTCTACACAATTTGTACCTGTTCACCTTATTTTTCAGCACAATCCTAATCAGAACTAATAGTGATGTGCAGGCCTAGTTTGGGACCAAGCATATTCACAAGCTGGCATTCTCCATCAACAACCTTAGACTTGCTCTCTGTAAAAAGCTGTCTTGTAGGATCGTGCAGATTCCCTCTTGGAGTCCTATTCAATTATTAGAATGGATTTACCCACTTATCAGCTTATTGTTTCTCTTTCGCTGAGGTTATTCTGCTTGTCTGGGCCAAAGTACATCACATCTCCACTAACTATTAGGCAAATGGCTGAGAACTATACCAAGGCGAGGATTCCCCAGTCCAAGGGGCGTGCTGGGTACAGATGAGGAGTGACATACATCCAGGGGAGTACAGTCAGAAATGTATCTCTGAACTGATGCAGTAGCTCCAAAAAAGGACAGCCACATTTTCAGACTAACTGCCTTACCATGCACAGCTGTTCCGTGGTGTGACCTAGGTGCTTCCTCCCCTATTACAAACACCATCTAGACCAGGCCCTCAGCACAAATGCACAATACAGCAGCTGCTGCTTCCTAGATGCTCATCTACCCTGGGGGCTGTCAAAGATACAGATTTACAGGAAGCTAGCTCCGAGGGTCCAATTCCAGATCTCAAATCTATTTGGCTTAACTTCTGTAACTCTCTCATTGACATACTCATCAGGGAAGTCACCTGGGGTTGATGTAGAATGTTAGAAAAGCTTGTCCGTGATTTTTTTCCTAACCATCAGGCAGTTTCATTGCTGCCTTGGGGGTTTAGACTTTTTAAGTGATTGATGGGGGGAAAAACTTCTAAAGTTCAATTAGACTAAGACCTTCAATCCAAAGAAGATGAATAATATAATCAACCAGGATAAAAGCTAGTCTAATTCTTAAAGTCTGCAAACAAAGACTGTGAAAACCCCCCCATTCCCTTATTGTACCCTTTAATCATGTTAACATATGAAAGGTTATTTGAATAGCAATAATAATATTACCAACAGTAATTATTTAATGAATGGCAGTTATGTGCCCCATACTTTCTATGTATACATGCTAGTTGATTTAACTTCCACAGAAGACAAAGCAGGTGCTGACATGAATTTCTATGCTTGTTTCCCATGCCACAGCCACTGATGGTGCTCCAGACTGTGAATCCCATCAGCCTAGGTGTTAGGGGCAGGAAATGTAGAGCAGAGCCCCTGCCAAGCCACTGTGGACATGTAACAAGATCAACAAATCGCCCTGCACTGTTGGGTCAGAGAGATTTTAGGAGTGGCTACTGCAAATGTCCTGATGGCTATGCAGTGGGGCTCTTATATTAGAGGTTCCCAGCCCAGCTGCACAACAGAATCATATGGACAGGTTCAAAATAATAATGTCTGGACTCATCCCAAAGGAATGAGGTTAGTAAGACATAACCACCCTCTTTAGACAGTGAGACAATATAACCTGAAATAGTATGGACTGGGGTACTTGGGGAGTTTTTCAGCCTGGGGTTTGAAGGCAGAGAGAAATAGCAATGACTTAATGAGTATCTAGAATAACTTAATCATCTTAATGACAATTTAAGACAACAGTGGCCTTCAGGTATCTTTAAGTACCGAGTGGTATATTCATTAAATAACAACAAGGAGTGTTCAGGTGTCTAAGTTAGTTGTGATTACTCTGAGAAATGTGACAGTTTTCCTGATCTATCAGCAGATACTCCTATCCCAGCCAGTTTAATTAACTTTTGTCATGTGGTTCAGTGAGTCTAGAAATGCAAAATTATCTGACTGTGTCCAGAGATTTGTTGAACATAACCTGAAAAAAAAACCACTTTTCATTTACTATACAGAGGGAAAGGGAGGAAGAAGGAAGAATTCAAAAACAACATAAATATATCACTGCAATTCCATTTTCCTAGAGATACCCTTTGTCTCAAAAACAAAGAGAAATTAGTTGGACATGTGACAAACAGACAAAAACCCAAAATAATGAAAACTTGCTCTGGAAAAAAAAAATCCCCATTATTAGTATGCCTGGGGAGATGGTATCTACCGAGCAGCGGGGCTCAGCTAGTCTCCAAAGAGAAGCAGGGAGGAGGGAAGCAAAGGATGTTACAGAGATGATGATGCTGATTCCCAGAAGAAAGTCACTCTCTTGATAATTGGCTAAGATTTTAAAATTAAAATACTGCTCATTTGGCTGACCCAGAATTGCAGAATTACAAATGCATACAAATTTTCCTTTGGTGGGAAAGATGTCTCTGGGCAAGAAAAATGGGCTTGAGGTGCCGCTTCTGAAGATGAACATACACTCTGAGTTGTACCAGTCACATCTTCTACCTCTGAACCAGCAGCCTTGTGCTGATGGAGGGAAGCCTCCCTGGATTTTTAGTTTGCCACTGAATACTGCCTGAACTTGGAGAAGAGGCAGCCAGGGACTGAGGCCCTTTCTCAGGGGCTATGAGAAAGGGCTAACAGGAGTCAGAGAAGCAAGGATCCTGTTTATAAATGGCCCATCAATTTTCTGCAATGCATTTGCCTATGAAATATATATAAACATGGATTCTAAAAACTAGATTCACAAGCAGTCCTTGGGAAGCACAACAGTCTAGAAAGACAAAGCCTAGAGCTTTAAAAAAAAAAAAAACATTTTTTAAAGGAAGAAAATTTTCCTGCTGCATACAAGACACACACACACACACACACACACACACACACACACACACACACACACCCCTGGCAAACACTGTTAATCAATCATGGCTGTCAATCCCACTGAGTCCAGATATGGACAGAATCCTCGACATCTTGTTCTAGGTATTTACTACCAGTCAATTCAAGTTAGCATTTATGATGAGTACTAAGATCTCCATCTCTGAATCGGGGATTAGACAGAACTTCTGGTGCATAGGGGGAAATCCAAGCACATGCCAATAATTGCATGAAGAAAACACTGTTGGTTATCTACCCAACAGCCCACCACCCTTCCTGAGAAAGCTCCAGTTGTGCTCAGGAATCTACTCCCTCTTTACAAAGCCATGTGCATGAAGAGAGGTGGACCCCAGTTCTCCTCCCAGGAAGTAAATTATGCATGGTCTACGTTAATCATGCTGCTCCGTTTTCTCTGCCAGTGATTGGTTATGCTGTGACACATGCTGACCAATGAAACTTGACCAAAGTGTTTTGGGGAGCATCTGGTAGAAGTTTTCTTTTATCCAGGAAGGAAAGAAGAGAGAGAAGGGAGAGGACGGAAGGAAGAGGGGGAGGGAGGAAGAAATAAAGGAAAGAAAAAAAAGAAAGGAGGGGCAGGAAAGGAGGGAAGAAAGGGAGAACAGGCCTCTCTTCTGCTAGATACATATTTGGATGTGGCACTTGGACCATTTTGCTACCAAGGGAAAGGCAAGGGTGAAAGATAAGCCATTATGTGAAGATTGTCAGAGTAAAACGATAGGGAAAAAAAAACCTGGGCTTTTCATCACCTCCAGGACTTCTAACTATGGAAAATAAGGAATCCTTTCTACTGTTCAAACTAGCTGAATGAGGGTTTTTATTTCTTGCTGTCAGAAATTCCTAACTAATACACGGGAGAGGCTTTGAGCAGATGGGCAGAGGAAAATTCCAGAAAACAGACCAACAGCCACAAAATGTAGAGAAAGCATCACCACAAATTATGGATGTCAGCAAGCAAGGAGCCTGCTCATGTCCTGAGTTTGAGTTCTAGACCAAGCAGGTCAGGACACCTATATAGGAAAAACCCAGTTAAGAAACAGAGTCAGGATTGCATCCCCAAAGATCAAAGATAGGTCCCCAGATTCCATAACTGGAGACACAATAAATAAAGAGAAGAGACATGGACTGCCTTTCTCAGTCAGTCATGTGCCAAGCTCTCCTCTCACTTGGTGTTACTTACAACATCACACAGTAAGCTGAAGATTGGAAAGACTAAATGCCTTCCCCATCCTCCAGGTCAGCACGCAGTCAACAGCAGGTCTGAGATCTGAGCCCAGGTCTGACTCTGAAGTTCAAGTTCCTTCTACTGCATCATGCTACCTTCCCAAGAAACAAGGCAGGAACTAGAAACCAGCATTGAGGGTCGCCAAGTCCTAAGCCCTAAACTTGAGCTTCTTAAGTATCCTGTCTAGTTACCACAGTAGCTTGGCTCAAGACCAGGGCTGTTGCTGAGGGCAAGGCTTCCTGAGGAGGAAGAAGAAAAATTGGGTCCAGTGGTCAGATCCATTAATGGTGCATACAGGACCCAGATCCCTTTGCGTGCTCTGCAACCAGTAGCAGAAAACACTGACCCTCGGATGGTTGCTTGCAGGGACCCTGAAGGAGCAGCCTGGGGTCAGTGTGCAGTGGCTGCCACCAATGCAGCCCCATCAAGGCCCCAAGTTTATTGAGGACCGATGTTGAATAGAGGTAGAGAAGCTAACAAACAGATCTAGAGTCACAAATGTAAATAATGTATTCATTTCCTATGGCTGCCTTAACAAATTACAAGAAACCCAGTGGCTTAAAAGAACACGGTTATTTTCTTACAGTCCTGCAGGGCCAGAAATCGGAAATAAGTTTCACTGGGGCTAAAACTAAGGTTTTAGCAGGGCCGCAGGCCTTCTAGTCTAGAAGAAACTTCCTTCCCTTGCAATGTTCAGCTTCTAAGGCTACCTTCTTGCATTCCTTGGCTCATGGTCTCTTGCTCCATTGTCAGAGCCAAGAGCAAAGCTACTTCAAATTTATCTCTACCTCTGTTGTCACCACATCATTTCTCTCTGCTGCAGTCAAATTTCCCTCTTTTAAAGACACTAGTGATGACACTTAAGGCCCTTCCAGGTACCCAGGGTAACCTTCCCTGGTCAAGATTCTTCATGACATCTGCAAAGTCCCCTTTGCCCTATAAATTAACATTCTCAGGTTCCATGGATTAAGATCCAGCTACCCAAGGGTATTTGTTGAGCCTATCGCAGGTAACAATACTGCCTCTGCCACTTATTAGCCATGTGATTTAGAGAAGCTTAATAAGACTCTCTCTTAGTCTCTGTTCTCTTATCTGTCAACTGGGATAATGATGAAACGTACCTTATAGGATTACTATAAAATTTTAGAAAGAATGCAAAGCAGAGCTCTTGGCACGTGGACATCATTACTAGTGGAAAGAACTTCAAGTTTGAAGCCAAAGCCAAAGCATTCTGTCCATCTTCCCACATGTCAGCTGTGTGTCCCTGGAAAATCACACCCCCTCCCTGAGCCATTCTGCATCTGTAGAATGAAGATAATGTTAGACCATTTTGTTCTCTCTGAGGGAACTTTAGAAAAAGGAATGATACCGTCATGTGTAACAAGTGTAACAGAGTTGGAACAACTAAATAACAAGATAAAGAGAATGGCTAGGAACAATAACAAAATTTATTGAGCGCTTATTATATGGCAGGTATAGTTCTGTGTTCTCCGTGTGGATTTCCTCAGTTGATCTTCACGCCTGCCCTATGAAATAGGAAAAATTGCCATACCATTTTACAGATGAAGAAGGATGCACAGAAAATGTCAGTGACTTGCCCAAAGTCACACAGCTAGAAGGTGTTTCCATTAGTTTCCTAGAGCTACCGTAAAAAAATGCTGCAAACTGGCTGATTTAAAAACAATAAAAAAATGTTTTCTTTCACATTTCTGGAGTCCAGAAGTCCAAAATCAAGGTGCTAGCAGGGCTGCACACCCTCTGAGGGCTGTAGAGAAGGATCCTTCCTTGCTCTCCCAGCTTCTGGTGTTGCCAGCAGGCCATGGTGTGGTTTGGCTTGTGGACACACCCCTCCAGGCTCTGCCTACGTCAGCTCATAGTTGTGTCTCATGCATAGCGCAAGCACTTTCCCTGGCCTCATGCCTCTGAACAGCCCCACATGCAAGGGTGGCTAATGTCATCATCGTCATGAATGGCTCCTGAGCAAATGCCCTGGGAACAGCCCCTCCCCAGTGCAGGTTCTGTGAGCTCACGTTCACTCAAATCTGATTTTACTTCGAACTAAGGCTGAGTCCCATTATCATTACTTAATGTCGGTGTACCAGCAGTTTGATGCCCAAGCTTTTGCACGATATATCATCCCCACAGACTCAGATGCTAGCAGGACGCTGCAGAAATACAGCATCCCAACTTCCCAATGTGCTCGTGGCCATCAATATTGATGGCGTGTCATCAATCAAATCCAGCAAGCTTTTACATGCTCTCATTTTTAACTGAGCCTTACCATGCATTACAATGGAATATTTAAAACCATGTACACATTTTATCAAGCCTTCGTGACCACTAAATGCCCTCCGATTTGCAGCTCCAAATATGATTCATTACATCTAGAGAGGTGGTGTGCAAAAATAAAGAAACTGCACAGGAACACAGTATGTTTAAGGACAGGGCGGGAGAAAGATACCTTGGAAATCCACTGCCTGATCCAGCCCTGTGCTCCAGACCAGGCCACCGAACATGGACTCACACTCCCTTCCACCAGCTTTCTTCTCAACCTAATCAGATGCCTGCTTTGAATCCCAGTCCTCACGTGAGCTTGGCCAGGTTGCTTC
The DNA here is from genome assembly GCA_004023965.1 of Spilogale gracilis. Taxonomy (NCBI): domain Eukaryota; kingdom Metazoa; phylum Chordata; class Mammalia; order Carnivora; family Mephitidae; genus Spilogale; species Spilogale gracilis. The sequence continues at coordinate 9,722 of PITA01012018.1, read as the reverse complement.
ACCTCTACCAGCCTCACTGTCCTCATCTGCAAAATAGGGATGATTCTATCTACCTTGAGAGTTTAGAACAAAATCAAGTCTTGCACATCTACAGAAATTAACTCCAGTGTCACCTCTGCAGTGAAGCCTTCTCTGACCACCCCCTTTTTAAATTTAATTGCCGCCACTCCCCATGGTAGGCGTGCCCAATCCTTCTTACCAGGCGCCATTTTCATAGCATTCACTCCCTGCTCACAGACTCTTTGAGTCACTTACGTATTTTATTTTATCATCTGTTACCCCACATGAGAGTGCAAGTTCAGCAAAGGTGGGATTTGTGTCTGTTTGGGGCACTGATTTACTCCCAGCTCATGGTAGCTGTGCTCAATAAATGTCTGTTGAGTAAATGAATAAAGCACATAGCAGTCCCTTGAACAGTTCGCCCGTGCTGGGTGTAGACACGTGCGGGTGTAGACAGACTGAATCTCCTGAACAAGCAGAGGAACAGCAGCAGGTGCGTGGTTAGTAGTTACTCTGTGACACACCTACAGGGAGCTGTGCGGGCACTCCCCCCGCCCATCCTGGGAGACACTGCAGACTCCCGCATTATAGAGCAGGACTCCTAGCATTCTGGACATGCACCTATTACATGGTCACACTGTGACCTTGAGCAGGTCTCTGGCCCCTGGTCTCTCTTCTCCTCCATCGCCCCTTCCTCTGAGCTCCCGCGGGACTCTGTCCTTGTCCCTTTGCCACAGAGACCACACTCCATCATAAACTCTCTTTCCTGAATCACCTGGCCTCCACAGGTAGATCCTATGACTTGCCCATCTTGTGTCTCTATCACCTGGCAGTTGTCCCGTACAATATAGGATGAATAAATTAATAAAGGTAAAATGAAGAACTCGGACTAGAATCAGGGACAGCAAGTAGCAACGTGTATGTTGTAATTTCCCCTTCCCCAACCCTGGCACACAAAACAAATGAACCCCGTGCCCTTTCTTTCTAAGCGTAGACTCAGCCTCAAAATCCCTCTGTACACCTCACTCCAAAGCACCAGCCCCAACCCACAGGAGTTAGGAGAACAGATGTGTTAACCATCCCTGACACAGATATGCTTGCAAGACGATCACTAAACCTAATCTCTCTGTTTCATGAAACACATTCCACATTTCCCACCCTCTTTTTCTTTTTGGAGATTTTATGTATTTATTTGAGACAGAGAAAGAGCACGCATGCACACAGAGGGTGGGGTAGAGAGGGCATGAGATCCCACAATCCCAAGCCATGGATCTTGAGGATGAATGAGCCATCCTCATGACATAAGCCAAAATCAAGAGTTGGAAGCTCAACCGACTGAGCCACCCAGGTGCCCTCCTATCTTCTTTGAGTGAGCTGTGCCATGTAAAAGTCCCACGTGTGATGGGCCCCACATCCAGGGTTGGCCTGTGATGGGCCCCACATCCACAACTCCCACATGGAAGCGTCCCAGCTCCTCTCTTCCCGTGAACATCCACCATGATCTTCAAGAACACACAGGGAAGGTAGTGGAACCATCAGATATATGAAACCTGGAGCCTTAAGTCACTTCTTGGAGAAAAACCATCTGCCAGTCAGAAAGGCTCACTGAGAAGAGCAAAAAATAAAACCTGATTGGACATTTGGCACCATAGGACTAGAAGTTGAATCATGAGTTACCAAAGCCAGCTTTACCTCCACCAGTACACCTGGGTGGTGGTTGTTTAGACTTATCTTCTAGTTCCACATTCCTATACTTCAAATTTTTTTTCATTTGTTGTCTAAGTATCCCAATGGCATTTTCCCTTAGCTTAATGAGGCATGTGGACTTCTGGGTGCCTTATATCATGTTAGAGGTCATGGTGTGCTCAGCAAGTAAGTTTTTAACTCCAGGAAACACATAAAGAATTACAAGATGTAATGCCCATTCTCAAATCACAGATCATCTTCTTGGGAAAACAAGACATATCCACGTCAAACAGTTGGCTGTCTCAAAGCACTAGCTCAAGAAATGCAGCAACCAATGACATGATCAATGAAAAGTAATACAGTTGCCTCAGACCCATGTACCTTGGGCAGGCAACTCACCCCACCCACCACCAACACTGCAAACCTCTCTTTCCTCCTTCAGTAACACACATAACAACTGCATGCACCTCATTAGATTGAGGAAACTGTACGTAATTATGAGTGGCATGCTTATCACAGTAACTGGTACAAAGCAAATGTTCTAGAAATGTTAGCTACCACTTCTGACAGGAATGATAGATCACCAGGAAGATGAGTGTGGTAATGGTCAAGAAAGGATATGATGAGGGGAAGGAGGGAGGAGTAAAACTGCGTATATTATGTTCCGGAAACGGTGAGGAAATCAGTCTGATTATGTTACAGGGATTTTGAAGCAAAGGATAATTCTTACCAGGACTGGATTCAGAAGGTCCTTAACTTCTAGAATGACAAATCAGTACTTGAACTTCTTTTTTGGAAAAAGTGCATGAAGACAAGAAGGACAGATATGTGGCTGAATTCATGGAGAGGGATGGATGGAAGAGAGAAGGGGGAAGAAAGGTAAAAAAGAAACTCTGCTTTCTTATTACATGATTTTGAATTAATTGCCTTCCCTCAGTAAACCTCAGTTTCCTCTACAAAACAGGGGTCAACATCCCCACATCACAAGGCTGCTTGATGAGAATTAAATGAAGAAACGCAGAGGCCTGGATATCTCAGTCAGTTGAGCATCTGACTCTTGATTTCAGCTCAGGTCATGATCTCAGGGTCCTGGGATCAAGCCCCAGTGCAGGCTCTGTGCTCAGCGTGGAGTCTACTTAAAAGTCTCTCTCTCTCTCTCTCTCTCTCTCTCTCTCTCTGTCTGCCCCTTCCCCACCCTCTGCTTGCACACATGCTCTCCCTCTCTCTCCTCCTAAAGAAAGAAGAAGCTACACAGGCCCTGGCACAGTTTGGCCCATCCTGCATCAACTCAGCACTTCTGCGGCACCTAGGAAAGCCCTGCAGTCGGGATGAGGTCGTGTTGCACAGACAGTAGCCTTCCCTTGCACATACTATTTAGTTAGTGAAAGCCATGCTTGCCAATACAACAGCACCGAAAGCTTCACTCCCAGGCAGGGTCTGGCAAGGACCCAAACTGGCAGTCAATGGGAACAAGAAAAAAAGCCCAGAAAATGCCACAGTTTCAGCAAGTCCTGAGCAGGGTTTCAAGTCATCACACATCTCTATCAAGAGGGAGGCTGGGAGGCAGGCAAGTATAGCAACGGTTGCTCCTCACCTCCTGGAATGGAAGTATGCCCTGGTCTGAGAAGGCTCCTTCCACATGTCTTCTATGCCTGACTCACTTCCTGTCATCTGCAGTCAGAAAAGAACAGCCGAGGGTCATCTGGGTGGCTCAATAGGTTAAGCATCCACTTTCAGCTCAGATCATGAGCTCAGGGTCCCAGGACCAAGTGCAGCACCAGGCTCCCTGCCTAGTGAGGAGTCTGACTCTCCCTCTTCCCCTTCCTCTCCACCTCCCCCTGCCCCTGCTTGTGCTTGCTCATGCCTGCTCATGCCCCGCTCATGCTCTCTCCCAATTAAATAAAATTTTTTAAGATTTTATTTATTTATTTGACAGAGAGAAACAGAGCCAGAGGGGGAACACAAGCAGGGGGAGTGAGAGAGGGAGAAGCAAGCTTCCCGCCGAGCAGGGAGCCAATGTGGGGCTCGATCCCAGGTCTCCGGGATCATGACCTGAGCCGAAGGCAGTCGCCCAACCAACTGAGCCACTCAGGTGCCCCAATAAATAATTTTTTAAAAAAGAAAGAAAAAAAAGAAAAGAAAAGAAAAGAAAGGAAAAGAAAAGAAAAGAAAAGAAAAACCTCATCTTCACAATTTCTCAACCATGCTGAAACTTCTGCCGAGTGACTTTCAGCGCTGGAAGAGCTGGGGAGGGAGAGTCTGTCTAGCAGAGTGAGGAATGATAGTTAGAGAACCGGGTTCTGTTCTCAGCAAGCACTCTGGTGGGCTGTGCATTCTCATCAGTTGGCTTGGCTGAAGAAACAAGCCTCCTTTCAGAAAGGAAGGGTGAGATTGCCCACTGCCATGCTATAAAAAAGAGGTTTCTGAGGCTGAGAGCTATTTTGACCACTTCCCTTCAAATTTGGAGAAGATGCATCCTGCTGAGAGGGGGCAGCCCAGGCCCGCTGTTCTCCAGCTGCAGCTCTCACAGCAGGACGCCAGACGCCAGCCAGCGCTGGTAGCTTCTTGATGGGTTTGTTTGTAACCCTGACAGGCCAGAAATGCTGGGAAAACAGTGGTGGGAGGGGACAGGACAGACATGGGGGGAGAAAAGCAGAATGTTCTTTGAAATCATCAGAACCACAGTGACCTGAATGGGAGAGAAAACAGGAAGCAAGTGCGGCTGGTCACAGCGGTGAAGCTGGAGGGAAGGGTCACCGCCTCGCAGAGCCAGGGCTCCAGAGGCAACATATTTCAGAGACTTGCCAGTTCTGCTCAACAATTGTCTTTGCAGGCCAGCCACAGGATTTGCACGACCCGGTGCAAATGAAATGCGGGGCCTCTTCTCAAAAAGCAGAAAACCATGTTGTTAATGGCACTAAAATATAAAGCTCTTTCCTTTCTTCCATGGTCTTTCAATTTGTGGTGGTGCTTTTTATATGCTATTTAACATCACTCTAAGTAAAGAAAAATTAAAATTTTAAATTATTAGCATGAATTTTACCATTCATCTTTGTATTGTGCGGTGCCAGTTTAAAATGCAAATATGGGAGCATTTAAGCTCGTATGCAAAACTGCAAAAATTGCACAATTCATATTCCATAGCTTGTGCGTGCATATGAATTTCATTCTTGCCATAACTGTGGAAACACTGCACCAAACCAACTCAACTGCTTTTATTTCGCTTCACGATAAGCATATTTTCTAACAACGCCTTACCTCTGGCTTATTGATGAATACAGAAGGGCTGTATGGGAAAAGAACTATAGGTTGCACAAACTTTCCGTTTCTTTTCTGTATCATCATTTTCAGTGTGAGTAGTTGCTTAATACAGGGAAGTAACGTTAAGTAAGAAAGAGAGGGCTCCTTGGTTACTCCCGCTTCTTAGACCACTGGGTTCCTTCTGTGTTCAAAGCAAGTTCTGGAACAGAGAGCCTGGCCTCCTGGGGCTTCAAGACAATGGCAGCAGAGCACTGACACAAGGTGGGACCCCCTCTGACTGCAGCCTACTACATGACTGCTGCTCTGTGACTTAATGAGCTTCTCCCGGGAGCCTGATCAACCCAGCACTCTGTCCTACCAGATGACTGGATTTAGTATCCTGTGCTCCCCAAGGTGTTCTTTTTACACTGAGGGGGTGTAGTGGGGTAAATAGTGTCCTCCCAAAAGATATGGCCAAGTCCTAACCCCAGGACCTGTGAATCTTGTTTGGAAACAAGATCTTTGCAGATTAGTTAAGACTTTCTAGATGAGATCATGATGGATTTAAGGTGGGCCCTAAATTCAATGACTAGTGTCTTCATTATAGAAAAGAGAGAGATTTGAGACAAAGACACAGAGGAAAGGCACAGGGAAAAGGGTGAAATACAGTGACTGGAGTGATGTTACCAACAGCCTAGGAACATCAAGATCCACCACAAGGTGGAGACTAACAGGAGACTTCTCCCCTAGGGTCTCAGGAGGAGAATGGCCCTGCCTACACCTTGGTTTTGGACTTCTGGCCTCCAGAACCGTAAGAGAATAAATTTCTATTGTTCCAAGTCATTAAACTTGTGGTAGTTTGTTCTGGCAGCCCTAGAAAACTAATATACTCATGCCTTTCCTTCTGCCTGGGCTGACTTCCCTACCCCACCTACCGTCATCACATACATCATGCTGTGATACAGAAAGCACTTACCAGACCTCATGGCACATTGTTTTTGTTCAATTAACAATATAATTATGATAATATCTCCAACAGCACAAGGACTCCTGTGTCATGACTCTGTATCCTCAGTGTCAAGCACATAAAGGGGTCTTTTTAATTTATTTGACAGAGAGAGAGATCACAAATAGGCAGAGAGGCAGGCAGAGAAAGAGGGGAAAGCAGGCTCCCCGCTGAGCAGAGAGCAGATGTGGGACTCAATCCCAGGACCCTGAGATCAAAGGCAGAGGCTTAACCCTCTGAGCCACCCAAGCACCCCTAAAGGGGTCTTGATACAAAGTTGTTAAATCAGTGGGTTGGATGGATGGATGGATGGATGGATGAATTTTCCTTTCAGATTCACCATAGGTTTGACCTTGACCCAACAAATTTTCACACCACCCTGTGAATGAATTAAACACGTCTTGATGTGTTGCAGTAGTACTGTTGGAGCTTATTCACTCATCCATTCAATACTGAAGGGCCTATGGTGAGCCTGGCCCTACTCAAGGTGCTATAGCTACAGCAGCAGACAAGGCAAGGGAAGCCCCTGCTTTTCTGGAGTTTATGTTTGAGTGGGGGAGATAGGTGATATACCAGGAAACACAGAAGAATGCAATAGGATTCCATGTAGTGACGAGTACTGCGGCAGGGGAACGGATTGATATGAGGACAATGGTGGGAAAGCAGGAGCTATTTGGGGTAGAAGAGTCATGAAAGAGGTCTCTGAAGAGAAGACACATTACCTAAGACTTGAATGAAGTATGGAGATATGCCACGCTAAAGGCTGAGGAAGAGAGTAACCCAGAGAAAACAGCAAGTGCAAAGGCCCTAAAGCTTGACAGGTTGGAAGATCAACAAGAATACCATGTGGTTCCAACACAGGGTTTGATGGGAAACTGAGAAAATGCAGTCAAAAGAAAAAATAGGTTATGTAAGATCTTGTAAGCAATAGCAAAGAATTTATATTTATTCTAAGACATTGGAAGGTTTGGAGATGGGGCCAATTTTTCTGATCTAAGTCTCTTTGCAGCTGTGTGGAGAGTAGACTGAAGGCCGTGCGGGGTGGGAATAGAATCAGAGACCTGTTAAAAAGCTTTTGCAACCACTCAGTCAAGAGGGCATGATAGTGTGAATGGGTCTTTGTTGAATGAATCTTAAAAGGATCAGTTCTGCACACAGATATTCCCATGAAGAAAGGTCTTAAACAAAGCTGTGCTTATTTAACCTGCCCATGCTGTACTGGAAAACCCACACATCCTTGCCTTACCTATCAACAGTCAGACTAACTCAATGCTTGCCAAAGCCTGCTGCTCCAAGGTGTACTAAACCCTCCAATGTGGTGAAGGAATATAAGTCACTGTTGTCTCCATCTGCCTCTTGATTTACAATGCAGTAAAATGTAAAATCGCACCTGAGCTCCTAGAAGTGTCCACCCCATGATTCACCCATAGTCAATCTAAGTTATTTCAGCCTGGCTATCGCAAACTACAAATGGCAGAAAAGACAGGTTCTCCAAAAGCTTCTCCCAGATAGTATGCTGAAGATCTCAGACACTCCATTCTGTGTTGTAATCCCACCTACTGTGGGAGAGGCTATGATAGGGTGTAGCTTCACAGCGCAGTTACTCAAGAGATAAGTAACCCATCACGTGTGTCGCTGGAATTGGCTCAGAGTTGAATGACTGAAGAGATGTTCTGTGATGGGTTTGAGATTCAGAAGTTACGCAAGCAGGATTTGTCCTCTTGAATCTAATTTCTAATCTAACTGAGCCAGACACACACTTACAGAAGTCACTGTGAGTGGGATATGATGAGAACATGAGCTAGTCCTCCCTCTCTTACATTTTTTTAGGATGTCCTTTCCCAGAGTTTGTATCACAATCTTCAGGCAAGTTAGAAACCTACCTGAACTTAGCAATACTTTACCCTAACATTTTGTCAGGTAAGACAGTCATGAGGCAAAAACAAGTCAACAAGGTCCAATTTAACGACTCAGAGAGGAAATGTAGTTTTAGAGGTAACAGGGCACCCAATACTTTGGTTGATACATAATAGGAACTTAAACAAGGAAAAAGTAATGGATGAATGCTGTTAGCTGACAACTTCCAAGACTAAAAGCAGAACACAGGAGCCTCTTAACTACTTATGTTCCCAGCATCTGTATACCTACATTATGGGTAAATAACTGAAAAATCATAGGATCATGGGATTAACATGAACTCATCCATGACTCATTCAAATGGAGCATCAAGAAGTCATAGAAGGGAACAGGGTCTGTGGACAGCTGGCAGCTTGTCAGGTGACCAGCAGGCTTAGGATGACCTCACTCATATATCTTGTGGTTGGCTAGCCATTGAGATTTCAGAAGTTACTGAGCCACAGGTCTCTCATCCATCTGACCATCCTGGCCACCCTTCTCGCCACATGACCATGGCAGATTTCCAAGAGTGCAAGGCCTAGGCTTGGAACCGGTACACTATCACTCCCAACACACTTCATGGGCCCAAGCAAGTCACAGACCAGCCCAGACTCCCAGAATTTCCAGGGAGAACTGATACCAGTTCTCGACGAAAAGAATCACAAAGTCAAATCACAAGGAGTATATTGTGGCCATTTTTGCAATCTACCTTACAGGTTTGTTCCAAAATCTAGAGCTAAAAATACATATATGTTATAGAGCCAATGCATGGTTGGATCTTCCTTGAGGGACATTTCAAGGAGATGAATTGTTAACTCTGGAAAGTAACACAAGTCTTTTTTTTTTTAAGATTTTATTTATTTATTTGTTTGACACAGAGAGATCACAAGTAGACAGAGAAGCAGGCTGAGAGAGGAGGAAGCAGGCTCCCTGCTGAGCAGAGAGCCGGGTGCAGGCCTCGATCCCAGGACCCTGAGATCATGACCTGAGCTGAAAGCAGAGGCTTTAACCCACTGAGCCACCCAGGTGCCCAACACAAGTCTTAATTTATCAACATGTTACCTATCTGTCTCCAAGACTGTCAGTAGTAAATATCCAATTATTTTATTCTTCTTACTGGGAGGAAAGGAGTAAAAATAATTAGAATTATGATGATTATAATTTTTAAATAATAGTAACAGGAGGAAAAAGAGCAATATTGATGATACAAGTCCCAACTACTTGGGTCGTTAGTATTCATCATTCCCAGTCCTTATAAATCCCAAAGAGGCTTTTTCAACAGTTTCTCTCATATGGAGATGAACTCAGAAAAGGTAACCCACTCGACCAAAGAATGGTGACACAATGTAAGCTCAGGTCTGCCAACTTCAGAGTGAGGGCTTTTTCTATGAGGCCAATCTCACATCTGAAGATTCCAGGAAGAGAACACAAAGTGGGGAAGTAATTTGCTTTACATGGCTTGACCCCCTGGTACTTAAGAAAACTCCCAGCCCTGCAATGCCATTCTTGCCTCTGCTAGAAATGCCTCTGGTCAGTGGTGGGTCAAAGTTTTAGTGGCCATGAGGGCAGCAGTGTTATTGAGGCTTCCATTGTCTGATGACTTAGGGAAACAGTATAGCTTAATTTTATTAATTCATATTGATTTATATAGCTTGGCTCTTTCCACAAAAGATTTGAGGAAACTTACAACAAAAACAATACAGCTGAATATAGAATCCCGGAAATCAAATGCTGTTAGAAATATATTCCCAGAACCATTCTTTTCCATGGCATCTTTTACTGTCCTATGTGAACAAAATGAAAATCATCATGACAGAATCTCAGCCCTGGAAGAGGCCATATAGGGTTTCAAACAAGAGAATATAAAAATCACTGGAGAATGTGTTTAAAATAC
>PITA01012017.1:0-63971 GCA_004023965.1 Spilogale gracilis | reverse complement strand
AAGGTTAAGCCATTTCTGAGGAAATTCGGTGTTTGGGCAGAAGAGAATTTGAAGTACTATGGAAGGTTTGAGCATCCCTTTGTATGTATAATCTTGGCTGAAGAGAAGGTTTCTGGAAAAAATCACATAACCGTAACCTAGCTGACTAGATTTCCATGTTTCTTCCTTTTATTTATTTTATATTTAAAGTACATTTTAAAGGGACAAGAAAATTGGCCATTTTGAGGAATTCTAAGATGGAGAATAAAAATGTACACCTCATAGTTTTATTTAACATGTGATTAAGTTAACTTTAAATATACATTTAAATTTCCCACATTTGGGAACAAGGCATATTTAAAAAAAGAATAAATATATCCCTTTAGCTGAAATATTCCAGCTCTGATCTCTGCCAGATTAATAATACTCATAAAGTTTAAATATCTAAATACTGTTAAGGAGATCAATTATCTTTTTAAAAGATGATAGTATAATGATCTAATTGCAATTAAATATCTTAAAATAATTGTCAGTCATAAAAACATGTAAATAGCTAAGAAGTAAAACAAACTCATCAGTTAGCAGCAATTCCCTCATTATGTCACTACAATCACCCGTGACCATCTGCCCTCCTACCCTCCCACTCTGACTATATGACCCATTGGCCCACCTTTCACAGTCCTTCACCAGGCACCATAGGAAAGCATTCTCTGATGACCCCAATGGCATTTTAAATGAAGGACAACAGTTATAAACTTATTGTCAATAACTCTTGTGTTTGGACTTCCACATAAATTTCCTTCCATTGCCACACATGTAAAATTCCTAAGTGTAGTACAGAAAAGGTGATCGAATAAATATTTTGCTTTTCTATGGGGCGCCTGGGTGGCTTAGTTGGTTAAGCGTCTGCCTTCGGCTCAGGTCATGATCCCGGAGACCCGGGATCGAGCCCCACATTGGGCTCCCTGCTCGGCAGGAAGCCTGCTTCTCCCCCTCTCACTACCCCCTGCTTGTGTTCCCTCTCTGGCTGTGTTTCTCTCTGTCAAATAAATAAAATCTTCTTTAAAAAAAATAAATAAAATAAAATAAAAATTTTGCTTTTCTAAAGGCCAGTGTGTGTAGGTAGATCTTGAAGGTCGATGTGAATGACCTACAAGGTAAATAGGTCTCTATCCTATAAGGCTGGTGGTGATTCTCAGCCCTACATTCTATGTGAAATTTTTCAGACTGCATGACTCATCATCTCTTCAAAGACCCTGATCTTTGAGAGGGTAAGTAACTGAGAGGGAATGGGTAAAATTGAAGATTATGAAGCCAATAACTTGATGGGATTCTCGATATTTCTAGGGCTGCACCTGACCATGGAGTATGTCCTGTCCAGGAAATAGCATTTCCTCCCCAGTGTCCTCTACTTGGATGGACTGTCTGACAATAAGGTGCAGACTTAGTTGTTCTCTTGAATTCTTTTTTGACAATTCTGCTTTCCAGTTATCAAAGAATCCTTCAACTTAGAGGCATTTGTTGAAGAATCCTTCATTTTATGAGTCTTCTTGATAATCACACTTTTGTCTCAAAACTAATTTCTGCCTTTATTATAGACATCTAGAAGGCCTGACCATTCTGGGATAGTGGTTAATACAGAAACAATGGATGAAACCTTGTTCCTCTAGTAGGAGTCTCACTCTCCCATGTTTTCTCCATTTTGCCTTAACCAATGAGAATATTCCCTTGTTTGAAACTTTGTTTGGTTTTTAGTACATCTAGTAATGTTTGTCAACCCTCAGGTCATACCACTCCCGAAGTACTTGACACTCTCTCATCAGAAACAGTGGTTCACTCTGACAAAAGATCAGGGTCTTTGAAGAGATGATGAGTCAGTTACCAACCAACCTCCAGAATGATCTTCATAAAACCCAGTCTGACCTCAGTCCTCATGATCATTTGTGCTGCCTTGGACTGGCTCCCACACTGTGTAGCACCTTACCCTACTGCCCGCCTCACCCTTGTTGCCATCCACCCACACTTCAGGCTCTGGGTTGTTTACTTGAACAACCAAAAGTCTTGTGGCATTTTGCATCCAATGAACTAACAATAGCCACCTGCAAGAGATATCTTTTGGGGCACCTGAGTGCCTCAGTCTTTCAGCGTCTGCCTTTGGCTCAGGTCACGATTCCCGAGTCCTGAGATTAAGCCCCGCATTGGACTCCCTGCTTGGCAGGAAGACTGTTTCTCCTTCTCTCACTCCCCATGCTTATGTTCCCTCTTTCACTGTGTTTCTCTCTGTCAAATAAACAAATAAAATCTTAAAAAAAAAATAAAACAGAAAGAGAGAGATCTCTTTCAAGTAATTTCTGGAATTCCACAGGCGGATCTCACTACTGAAGAAATGCTACACCTGACAAAAGGCACCACGGTGCTGGTTGTTCCTCTCTGCCCCCCAGTCCAACCCAAGACCAAAGTTCCTGGCTATTCTACCTCTGTTCTGACAAGCCCCACCTTCAATGACTGAGACTTCAATGCGCCAAAGTGTCAGCACAACTTTATAGTCAAATGAACGAAAATATCTATATTCCTTTTGTGTAAATTTCCAACAATGAGGGGGGCAAGGAGGAGTTACCAAGATGTATATCTTTAATCCCAAAGTTTGCAGCAGAGATTTAAGCAGTTATTTTATTTTTATATATGGCAACACTGTATTTCCAAGAGTCAGCCTACAAAAGAGCCTAATAAGACAAGCTAGGAGACAAACCCAAATGTCAAACACTGACCTATATTCAGAGCCATTGCTCTCTGGCCTCTGAAGGGAAAGCTTGTTATTGTACCAAGATCTTTAGGTAGGATCCCTTCTCACTAGAGGATAAGGTCTTCCGTGGCTATTTGATATCCCCTCCCTAAGACCTGAAGTCATTCGAGTGCTTCTCCAGACATTCTGAGATGTGTCTGTCTGGATCCCACAAGTGGAAACGTCATGATTTCTTTCACAGGAGGATTCTCAATGGCCTCAAAAATAGAGCTCCATATGGTCTGAATCTGTAGTTTTCCAGACACTCCTAAACATGCCTGGATCCATGACCAGACATGGCCCATGCTCAAGCTGAGACCCAACTCCACCTTAATTTATGGTTTGGGTTGGAGAAAAAAGTATCTGTGGAAACGGAGGTATTTGAGCCATACTTTGAAGGGAGAGTAGGATTTATGCAAACACTGCAGCAAATGACCCACAAAGAGGAAGTATGTCAAAGAATCATTACAGAGGCTAAATATCAAAATAATCTATTTTAATCAAATTTTGTTAAGATGTTCAGAGAAGGACATCCTGATGTTCTTTGAGATCATACTGACTCATGGTAACAATAAATATTGTTGAATGAATGAATACGTGAATGAGTTATTTCATTTTCTTTAAGCAAATTAAATTTGGCTCTGAGATCCTACTTGGTAGGAGCAGAGGGATTCAGTCTCAGTCACTTTTGAGGGGGGATTTCCTTCCCTTCCTAGGGTTTTAAAAAAATCTTGGATATTTAGATGAAATTCACAAAATGAGGGATTATTCCATGGTGTTCATCATCCTTACTGTGCATGTCCATCGTCCATTCTGTGCATGATGCTACCGGGCCAAATGTCCTCTGCCATCTAGCAGATGACAGCCTTCCAGGTGGCTCAGAGATGCTCCCTAGAAGGCCTCTCCAACTCAGCATAGGCCCAGCCACAGACCTAGTGCCTGCTCCAAATGCCTCAGTGTTGGCAGCTGGCCATCACAGTCCTCTCACAGACATCTCCTCATACTTGGTGCTTTGTACACACAGGTTATGGATCTCTGCCACTCACAGAAATACCCCAAATCCTAACTAACCATGTTTCAGTCAGACACAAGGGAAATCCATCCTTCTACTTCCAGATTAACCTTTTCTATCCCTTGAATCACAACACCAAACTCTCTCCACAGTTGTAAGTCAAATAGAATCATGAATGTTTTTCTGCAGGGAGCTTCACAGTTTCTGTTTCTTACCCTGACACATAAAAATGAGCAATCCCTTAGACAAAGAACCCAAGCTCAGAGCACAGAGATTTGGCTGTTGCATTAAGGGAGGGGGAAAAAACCTCTTGTCCTTTCAAGTCTGGCTAGTAGCCAGAACAAAACCCAAAATACTGTTGCAGCATAGTACTTTGCCCCCATCTTCTCACTGATTCCTGAGATACTGTGGATTAGAGTGTCCTAGAAAGAATTCTGAATCTGGAGTCAGAAGACTCCACCATACTGGACCCGCTTCCACTCATCATGCATGGCTCCATTTTCTCTTATGTAAAAGTTGCCACATTGACCCCTTAAAACCATCATGGAGATCAAATTTTTAAAAAGGATTATATAAATGCTGAGAGCCAGACAAAGAGTGCTTGCTTGCATGGACAATGCCAAGAGTCAGCAGAAACATAGAATAGCTATGCCTGTTCCCCTGTGACTCTGAAAAGAAATCCTCAGAGTTTCAGTGACCCCTCCAGCCTCCGAACAGGTGCCCCATCTCCTCCTGGGTTAGTTTTGCTATTTCATTTTCTGGAAGGGAGTACGGGCCCTAGTGGCAACTCACATGAAATGCCAGGCAGAAATGTGATCCTTAGGCCATGGCAGGGCAAGAAAGCAGATCTATCACCTGCACAGTGTTTGCTGTGGGGCCTGAGGCCTGAAAGACAGCTTTGTTCAGCCACCAGGTGAGCTGCAAGAGGAAGGTGCTTCTCCAGCCACTGCCACCAAGACTTGCACAAAGCACTCATTCAGAGGCCCAGACCTAGCTGTGCCCTCTAATGCTGCTTCTCTGACTTACTGGGTTGCTCGTCCAGAGATCATTTCCCTGCTTGTGCCCCCCACCCCCCACTGCTGACCCTACTACTGCACAATGCCACTCGAAGGGCATGGGTAGAATATTACATTCCAAAGAGAAAAGGCAATGCTCAGGCTGAAAAGACCAGGCTGTGGTGGAGGACACTCCCCTTTCACCACAGAGCTCCCTGTGTCCCTGTGGACAATAGGCCTCTGTGCAGCCCCTTCTCCTAATGCAAGGACTGCTTACATGTTTTCATCTTCGGAAACTTCTAACTGCTCGGTCCCCAGGAATGGCTATACAAGGAAGCATCTGTATAGGGGGAAAAGGGAGAAGAAGAGGTGAGATATGCCCCTTAAAAATAATCTCCCATCCAGGTTTATTTATTTGCATGAACAAGGCCAGGTTTTTGCCAGTTCATTCTTCCATCTGTTTAAATAGTCAATATCTGTAGATCATCTACTACGTTCTAGGCACATAGCTAGGCATCTCTAGCAAGAAATCTTACTAGAGATGCCTAGCCCTAGAGTGAAAAATTAAGTAAGACTGCCCTGCCCTTAAGCAGATGCTGTCCAAGTGTCTGGAAAAAAGCATTTTGTGAATTGATTTTGTGTTGGGCATCCTTTTATCCCACTCCGTGCAGAACCTGACCTTTGCTCTGCATTCTGTTCTGGCTCCCAAATCCCTTCTGATTTATCATTGTGTAAAAGTGGAAGTTAACCCATTGGGCTTCTCAGGTACTCTCTCACTGGTAAGAATGCAAAATGGCATAACCCCTTTAGAGGACAATTTGTCAGTATCAAAACTCCATATGTATTCACCTTTCCACCCAGTAATACACTTCGAGGAGCTTACCCTGAATACACAACTCAAATAACATGAAACTACATATACATAAGGTTAGTCAGGGGAGCATCATTTTTATTCGTAAAACACTGGAAACTACCTAAATGCTCAAGCATGGGCGATTGGTTTAATAACCTGTAGTATTACACAGTGCAGTACTAGGCTGCTCGAGAAAAGAATGGTGATCTCCGTACACTGGCATAGAGTGATTTCCAGGAGATATTGTTAAGTGACAAAAGTGAAATGCAAAATAACATACATAAAATGCATTTACATAAAAGGGGAATTATGAAAACATACAAATCCCTGCTTACCTTTACTAGTAAAAGAGGATAAACCAGGAAACAATTAAGTTGGTTATCTACAGGTGTGAGATAATAGAAATAGAAAGGGAGGTTAAGGAGTAACTCTCCTCTGGGTACAGCTTTTCATAAAATTTTGACTTTTGGACTCTATAATAGAGGTAAGAAAAACCTATAGGAGTTATTATTGGTCAACTGACAAAGTTGAAATAAGGACAGTAAAGTATATCAAAGTATTAGATCCGTGTTTACTAAAGCTGATAACCACCTCGTGGTTATATAAGAGAACATCATTGTTCATAGCAAATAGGAAAAAGTAAAAGGCTGTAAGATAGGCAACTCTGTCCCAGATGGTTCAGAAAAAATTCCGTGTGAATGTGTGTGTGTGTGTGCATCTATGTATGTCTGCGTGTCTATTTGCGTCTATGTGTCTATGTATATCTGTGTGTGTGCGCCCATGTGTGTGTATAACTATGTCTGAATTGTGTGTGTATATTTGCGTATCTGTGTACATGTGTGTGTGCATCTGCGTCTGTGTGTCTGTGTATGCATGTGTGCCTGTGCATGTGTTTGTCTGTGCACATGTATAAAAGGCAAGAGAAAGGAAATGAGCAAGCAAATAGAGCAGAATGCTAACAATAGGAGAATCTGGGTAAAAAACATTTGGCTATCATTGATACTATTCTTATTCTTGTGATTTTTTTTCATGTTTCAAGTTATTTACAATTTAATTTTTACTGTTGCATTGGGTTTCCAGTGACTGTATTTTAGAAGTGTGAACCTGATTGCCTCAAACCATCCTGCTGCTCCGGTGGATCTCAGCACTTATGAATGCAGCAGCCTCTTGGCCGACCCATGTGTTTTTCATGAAGTCATTCCCTTAAGATTCTGGCAGGTAAGGGGTTGCCTGGGTAGCCCAGTCAGTTAAGCATCAGACTCTTGATTTCAACTCAGGACATGATCCCGCGGTTCTGGGATCAAGTCCACAGTCCGGTTCTTCATTCAGCAAGGAGTCTGCATTCTCCCTCTCCCTGTGCCCCTCCCCCATTCATGCTTTCTCTCTAAATGATTAAATCTTAAAAAAATAAAAATATTCTGATAGATAAGGATGCATCCTGGCTATACTCTCCATTACACTGGGTGGAGGGTAAAGGTAAAAGGAGCTGAAATGTCTTTGATCAGACTAGGAGGGCTTAGAATTGAAATCATCTTAGTCACGTGGAATAAGAATAGTTACCACATCATGCACCAGGATTGTGCCAACAACTTTATGCTCATTATCCCATTTAACCCTCCCAACAGCTTTGAGAGGATAGCAGTAATGTCTTGAGAAGGAAGCTGAGATACAGGGAGTTTATCCTGGACTGGAATTCAGACGATCTGGTGTTAATGAACTGCTATGATGTCACACCTGCCACAAAGGTAAAAAGACCAGGCCCAGCTGGCAAATCCTAACAGTCTTCAGGTCTTGGTTCAGGGGCTACACCCTCTATAAAAGCTTCCTGGAGTCACATGTAGACATTGTGCTGCTTTTCCTTTTCTCCCACCTTCACTTGGCACACACCACCGAAAAAAGTTGATAATCTTGTGATAACACTGTGTTTGTGTGTCTGTTTCACTTTATGTACTTTGATTTCCTTGAGAACAACAACAAAAAAATCTTTTCTTTATAGTACCAGCACCTATCACAGGGCCCAGAGCATGACAGATAGTCTTTAAATGCCATTGAAGTTGTATTATATTTTGTTAAGTAATTACTGAGCCTTTAAAAAAGCTCTATAGTGCTCACATTTTATTCATACAGAAATTAAGGTTTAAAGTTGAGCCTGGAGTCAATAGTTTGATAAGTTTTCCTGCAAAGGCTAATATGATCTTAAATCTCATTAATAGAAGACTCATACGTGGAAAGAGAAAATGGATGACCTAATCTATGCCAACTAATCAGGCCAAATACAGGGATATACACTGACCTTACATCCACATAAATGAAGGTGTAGTCAAGCTGAATGGAGCCTGAGGGTAGGACAATAGCTGATAGCACTCCAAGGCAACACTATGTAAGTGGAGACCAGAGGAACTAGGGTTAATGACAATTAGGGGAGCCATGGCTATTTCTATATACCTTCATGCATTCAACTTTTATATTTAAGCACCAAAAGATGAACTTCAGGGAATGGGTAAATGTCACTGGGAGAAGGATTTTGGTTCAATATAGCATGAGAATATTCTTTTCTACAGTTGTCTAAAGATGAGGTGAACTGATTCAGATAATAATAAACTCTCTGTCACTAGTAGTATGCAACGATTGAAGACCACATTAGGAATAACTTAGAGGGCATTCAAGTACCAACAAATAAAGAGAATAGGCTAGATTAGTGGCTCCCTTATGTAGGTCTTTTGACCAATGTAAGGATATCACAGGCCCTCGACAAAAGAAGCAAAATTAAAGACAAAGCAGTAAGGATTTGCAAGGCCAAATTAATTTAATTTAAACAATTATATTTTATTATAAAATTATGCCTTTTAGTATTGAAATTCCCAATTTCATGAAAACAAACAATTTTTTGTTTTCATGAAATGACAATTATAGGAGATCATTTTTATAGTGCTTTACTTAGCACCCCCCCGCAAAAAAAAAGGCAGGTTGACAAATCTATGTTTGTTGCCAAAATGACTTTTGAAATTATAGTGAACTATGAAATTTAAAATTCCATCAGCTAATGGACCAGACAACTTCTGATGTTCCTTCCACTCCCAGAAGGGAATGGCTCTGCATCTCACAGACTGTCAATCTTTAGTGTCACCAACCAGGTCCAGCAGAAATTCACTGACTTTAGAGCCAGATATGCCTGGCTTCACACAATAGTTCAGCTACTCACTAAGTCAAGTGACTCTGAGCAAGTTGCTTAATATCTTTGAACTTCAGGGTTTCCATCTATAAAATAACCATAAAAACAACACCCTTCACTGACGGACCCTAGGGTTAGGAGCCCAAAGCCATGGCTTATGTGGTATAGAACAAAAATAGCAATGATTCTTTGCAATTCCTTTACAGAGAGGTATAATCCACCTCTCCATCCCTTCATCTATCTTGATCTCATGTTGCTTTGGCCAAAAGGCTGTAGCAGAAGCAATATTCTAGTCCTGGGTCTCTAGCATCTGCTCACGTCTGCCCTAAATTTGGAAACACTCCCTGTCAGTCATGCAAAAAAGCGTAGGCTGGCTTCCTACTTGATGAGGCCCATTCATTCTCACCGCTCCAGCCAACCAGGTGGCCAGTAGCCAGAGAGGCTATGGAGAGAGGCTGCTCAGGATGAGTCAGTCCTCAATCTGACCACAGATGCAGAAAGAAGCCAAGCCAGTATCAGCCACATCTGACCCAAAACATCTAACAGACTCTTGGGCTCATGAGTAATAGTAAGTTATTTAAAGCCACTACATTTCAAGATGGTTTGTTATTCAGCAGAAGCTAACTGATACAGTTATGTTTCCAAAGTTAATATTTTCTAGCTAAGTAACTGAGTAAATTTCTCCTAGCGCTTTTGCTTCAATACTCTTATCTGTAAAATAGATGGGCAATTTCGACTTCATAAGCTTATTGCGTGACTTCAATGATATAATATAATTAAAATAGTTGGCACACAAATTAAATGCACAATTACTAATAGTTTTAAGTGTTAGGACTAGTAGCTGTGTAACAGTAATAGTGTAAGTAGCCATATACTTCCTCCCACCCTACCTTTCACATGGATTTCATTCCCAAGAAACTACAAATAGAGATTATTTGTTTGAAGTACCTATTCATCCCATGACTAATTAAGATGTTTTATATAAAATGTATTCAGCTAGGGTTTGATTTTATATTCCTGACTCACAGTCTGAACTATTTAGTAAAACCACAAGGTAGTACTAGAGTAGTTCAAAATATAGAATGTTCATCCCACTGTTCAGAGAATTGGGGGCATAACTGTTCATAGAGTCAAAGAACCTTTGTCAAGGAGGCTGGGAATGGGTGCAGCTAACTCACCTCACTGGATTGCTAGGTACCAGGCACCGTCCCAAGGGCTATATGTATATTATTCACAAATATCGGGGGTTGAGCATTTTTTGTCCCTTTATCCCAATGAGGAAGTTGAATCCAAGGTTATTTAGTGATCCTCCCATAACTAAACATACAATCAGGGACAGAGCCAGTGTTGTACCAGGTCAGAGGTATCCAGAGCTGTTGATTCTTTCTCTAAAGACTTACTATCTGTCTTCCAGATCATCCAAGAAATCTCTCAGTGCAGTCACCCTTACAACCACTGCCTCTTTAATCAGTCAGGCCCCAGTCAAGCCCATCATCTCTCACCTGTACCCTTACAGTAGCCTTTTGTTCACTGCCTCTAGGTTCACCTTCTGACAGTGGCCCCCACTCCCTGCCAGAGTGACCTCCATGACATGCAAATCTGATTAAATCAAATTCCTGCCTTTCAAATCATCCCCGTCTTTCCTTCACCTACACCATAAAATCAAAACTTGTCCATATGGCACACACATAGTTCTGTCTACCTCATCAGCCATAGATCCCAAGGCTTCTCCTTCCAGGCCATACTAAGCTCTTCTAGTTCCCACAGACACGCACCTTTTCCTTTCTGCCACTCCGTGCATTCTGTCATTCTCTGCTGTACTCTCCCCAAGGACTTGATTTCCCGGCAAACTCTGACCTGATCTACAATTCTCCCTTCAAATGCCAAAGCCTTTGTAAGTGTTCCCTGAAGACCTCAAACAGGCTTAGACCACCTTCTCCCACCATCCCTCCTCTCACCTGGTTAAAGCAACACTCATTATAACTGTGGTCCTCACTGTCTTCCCCACTGGAATCAAAAACCGGGCATCACCCGACATTAGTCGGAGTTTGTGTTTGTACAATGCTAATAAAAAGAGTTATTAGAGTGGCCTCTGCTGTTTAGTTTAATGGGCAAGAGACAAAAACAGAAACCAAGTTAGATGTTACTAATCGGTTAATAGACTTTGAACCAGTCAGCACCTCAGAGCTGCAGGGTACTAGGTCTCTGATAAGCACCACACTTGTAGACACAATGAAGAACTACTCAAAGCTAGCTGCTGTATCCTGAACTGAGGAAACACTGGGATGAGAAAAAAAAGGTGGGAGAGAAACATGACAAGAAAATCCTGATGGAATAAGTAGGAAAACATGCAGAAAGGCCTAGAAAAATCATTGACTTCAATTTTCAGAGGTGCCAAGGACAGAATGCATTTTCCTTGTGAGTAAGAAAGAGGAAATTTGGAGAGAAACAAGATCTTTCCAGAGCAGGTGCTAAAGAAATTAAATCTCACAGAGGATGGAGGAAGGCCAGAATTAGGAGCCACATGGTAAAGAAGGAAAAGGTATTTGGCTGGGCCAAGAAAAAGAGGGACTGGAGAGAAGCAACATGACTCAGGGAGGGCGAAAGGGGCTTCCTAGGGAAGCTGTGCTGGCTCTGAGTAGGTCCATCATCCCAGACCTCAGGCAGAATTCCAAGGAACACCTAAATTCTGGAGATGTGGGTCATCTTTAAGTCACTTCACAGGGAAATAACAGTATCATTTTTTTGTCCAGATCATTAGGACGATTTAATTATATGCCCTTCAAACATAAAGATGAGAGCATTCTCAAGCACATTAAAAACTCAAAAATGACACCTATGAGCCTTTTGTGAAAAAGGTACCTGACAACAAAATACAGCAAACTATTGATGCTTCAAAATAAAAGGCCTCTTACATCATGAAGCCATAGTAACAAGGCAGTGTTATGCAATAAATGGATTTGAATACTGAATTAAGATTAAACAACTGTCAGAATTGCAGATCAAGTATTAATATTATGAGTTCCAACAAGCGAAAATAATTTCACTAAGAAAACAATGGGAAGTGTGAGGAAGGAATACGGGACACAGACTATCTAATATTCTCATATTTCAAAAAAGGCACCACAGATACCACCTAATTTGAAACATGTAATTTAGAAGCAATTTTTCTTTACCCCCTTAATGTATTTCATGATGTTTTTCTTAACTTTTGAGATTCTCTTTTAAGAATGAATATCTCTTCTTGTAAAGAAACTGTCTGAAGTTCAGCAATTCCTTCCTTTTCCTTAAATTCAAGAGAAAGTAAATGTAATTTTTATTCAAATGGTATGCATATAATGATGACCTTTTCATAAAATTATCTGTATTTAACTTTATCCTTAGGTTTGTAAAGAGAAGTGCACAAAACAATAGTGTCTGAAACTTCCAATGCTAATGCATGGACAGAAGAATCTGAGGTGAGATTTTACTTGCTTCTGTGAACTTTTCAATAGTACTTGCTTTTTATTCTTATGTACTGCATTTTCAAAAATAATAATGATATTATTCTTTTTTTTAAGTTTTTTAAAAGATTTTATTTATTTGACAGAGAGAAACACGGCCAGAGAGGGAACACAAACAGGGGAGTGAGAGAGGGAGAAGCAGGCTTCCCGCCGAGCAAGGAGCCCCATGTGGGACTCAATCCCGGGTCTCCGGGATCATGACCTGAGCCGAAGGCAGTCGCCCAACCAACTGAGCCACCCAGGCGCCCCATTATAATGATATTATTCTTAAAACACACACACACACCAGGCCATAAGATTGGTTTTGGCTCCATGCTCACATTGGTTGGTTAGTAGCCATTACCTGACCACCATGCTAGGAGGGATTCTGAGCTGCACCAAGGCTCAGCGGAAACCAGTAGTCTGATTGGTCAGCAAATCTGTCATGGCCCCAAGAACAGGTAATGCCACACAGGCTGTATAATCAACGTTCCACAGCCTGATAAAAATAAGAGCCACATATTGTGTATAACAATTAGAAAAGTCAAATAAGGACAGATGTTTATATCATTCACTCCGTAAAAGTTGACTAGGCAAAAAGTTACACAGGCTAGATAACTTACGTGCATCTAGACAGTATGAGTTGTAGGCAACCATAAAAAGAGGCAAATGATAATTGTATTATACTAGGCTCTCTAGTCAGTGTTTGCTATTTCCAATAATATATACTATATATTTAAGAAACAGAAAATTGGAAGAGAATTAATGTGGAAGGCTCTGTCATTTTAAAAATAAGTAATATTCATCCACAGATACATAAACTACATGAATGAATGTAGTGTATAAGCCCATTCACCTCATTGAGAGATGCTTTTTCAATGAAATTCCAATTTTATGTTTGATAAATATTTATCAACATTTATAATATATGTAGATTATTTTGATCAAATGAGAACTGAGAATAATTATAGTGACAACTCAATCCAGAAGAGAAAATATTAAACAAAGATCAGGATAGCAGTAAGAATTTTTTTAATTATATTTCAAAGGGAGGGGACAAATAAGGAAAAGCGTCCATTTAAATTATTTCCCTTCTTTGCCCTGCAAATGCTTACTGAACTGAATGTGTCCCAGGTTCTGTGCTGGTTGCTGGGATTCTCAAGGGGAATGCCCCACTGCTGCCTTCTAGAAAGGCCCACATGCTCTCCATTTCAGTGAACGGAAAACCAAAAAAGGGTGGGCACTAGGAAGCCAAGGTGGGTGAGTTCTGTGGCCGAAAGGAAAAAGAGGGGTGACCTACAGAGAGTGGTTAGGAGGTCACTAGGTGTGTCACTGGGACCTAAGCAAAATTCTCTGTTGTCCAGTCATCTTGGGTCATCTGGCAAAGGACTGTGATTAAGTTAGACATTGTGTACACACAGCCCACAGAGAAAGGGACACTAATAAGCAGGGGAACATAGTGGAGGGTGGTGGATCTCCGAAATCTCCTTCACATCCACATCTAGAAAACCAAATGTACAAGGCAGACGTTGGGAGGCTTCTGGAGAGGAAACCCAGCCAGACAGGAGATCTGGCTCCGTGGACAACACCAGCTGTTTAAGCACACTCCAGTGAATTTGCCTGGACAGAGTTTCCTGGGATCCAGGATGAAAGGAGGCTTGAAGGCTGCCTAGCAACACTATGTTTATGCAACAGACCCAAGAACATGGAAGGAATAAGAGAAGGGGAAAAAAAGAACAGTTTCTGAAAGAGAGGGTGCCAGAGAGTTCCAGCTGAGCCAGTGATGGGAGCCCCCTGCATGCGAGCAGGCCCGCCAAGGCTGAGCCTGGCCACGTGACACCCAGATTCCAAGGGCTCTGCGCTGACATGGGAAACGGGCCGGTGGGTCCCAGATTTCCCCAGCTTCCCCCACTAACCACAGCTCTCTTGGGCTTCTCCATTGTTTTCACAGCTGTTCAGCTGCTCCTGCTCAGTCAGGGGACAGACAGGCCGACTCCAAATCACGGAGCAGAGAATAATACTCGGGCCAAAGAGAGGGTGCACAAAATGGGATTTTTATTGGTGGGGTGGGAGTGAGAGAGCTGCAGGGAGATGGGAAAGACGCACAACTCTTAACCCTTTCACTGGTTGATCAAGTGTGAGTGTTCACTTCCAACAGAAAAGAAACGGTACTCACAATTAAAATTATTATTCTGGAGCTCCCAAATTTGTGAAGGATTGGGTTTTTCCAACATGAGATCATATTTGCCCACAAAAATAACAGTGGAAATGGTAGCCATTTCTTCAGGCCATAGCACAGAAGCCTATTTAATCTGCAATATATTCAGTTTGGGGAGCAAAAAAGAAGGAAACTTAGTAGTCTAAAGGAAAAGCATAGCTGACAGTCACAGATTGCTCACTATGGACTCAGTACAGTATGTGTATAATTTCACAACATCCAAACTCTAAATCCATGAAGTTGGTATAATTATCTCATTTTGCAGATAAGGAAACTGAGGCTTGAGGCAGTTAGTAACTTGTCCAAAGTCACAAATCTATTAAGAGATGGGACCATGATTGGAAAAGAGGCAATCTGATCCACAAATCAAGATTCTTAATCACTGTTACATTTCCTATTTCTGCAGTAACAAATTCAGTAGCTTAAAACAACATAAACTACAGTCCAGAGGTCAGAAGTCCAAGATCAGTTTCACTGAGCTCAATCAACTTGTGATAGATCTGCATTGCTTCTGGAGACTAGGGAAGAATCCCTTTTCCTGATTTTTCTGAATTCAAGACTGCTGACATTCCTTGACTCCTGGCCCCTTCCTCCCTCTTCAAAGCCAGCAGGATAGCAGTGACTCTCTCCTTCTGCTTCTGTCTTTCCACCACTGTTCTCTTACATGGATCTCTGTGACTACTTTTGAGGCCCACCAGATGATAGAGGACAATCTACCCATTTCAAGGTCCTTAACTTAATCACACCTGCAAAGTTCCTTTTGCAGGTAAGGTAACAGATTCACAAGGATCCGGAAAGTAGGACACATACACCTTTGAGGTCCATTACTCAGCCCCCCACAACCCCTAACAACATATGCATATTTCAACACTGTGCTCATCATGCTATTACCTGTTACACATTTTTTTCTCTGCTTCTACCTTTATTACGTGTTTTGAGGACAGGGACTATGTTCTACTCATCTTTAAATTGTTTAAATCTTACTTCCTCATAAACACAAAGTAGGCTCTCATAAATGTTTCTTGTGTTTGATGAGTGAATGATGAGTAAGATGAATAGATTTAAATATGGTCATAATTTGAGCAACATACATGTAATTATAACAAAAATTAAAAGAATAGAATTGAACTGAGCATTGGAACCACCATGTGTACTGAATGCTCTGTCCTTAAAAGTCATGCTGCTTTCGGCCTTCTTCTTTTGCTCATTCTATTCCCCTGGGTGGACACCCGTCCTACCTGGTTATTTCCTAGTCATCCTTTCAAACTTAGATCAGGGATCTCTTTTCCCAGAAAGCCTTCTTTGACACTCTCAATCTCATTCTCTCTGTCTCTCTGTATCTCTCTCTCTCTTTCTCTCTCAATCTTGCGCGCGCGCGCGCGCGCTCACACACACTAGTGTGCTGGAGGTAGGTGAAACTAGCTCGCTAGAGCTGATTGTGTACATTTCTTCTCAACTCCTCCTTTTATGACATCATATATATAGCCATGGTTGGAGTATTTACACCACAGAAATTGGCAAATGCCACAAATCGGGGCTGTTCTTTCCAGAGAAGGATTATTTAGTATTTGCACACCTGCACATGCCCACACCCTCCACAGGCTTAGCCCTCACTTTCTGATTGTAGACCTATAACATTCTCTACCTTATTACACTATTTTTCCCTTTTATAATCTTTTATTTATATGCTGACTGCTTTTTCAGGCACTTACCACCACACATACTAGTGGAAATGTAGAGTTGGGGCAATGATTTGGTGATTCCTTAAATTGTCAGATAATCCTTGACAATGTCATAGTCCCTCCAATAATTCAATCCAGCACAGTAGTTTGTGGATTGATCCTCCAACTTATTTCAGGTAATATTCAGTCCAATGTGGGGATTATCATCCTCCATCCATGCATCTGCAGGGGGCCACTGAGAAAGGAGAGGAGCATGACCTGCTGTCCCTTGACCATTCATTTTCATGCTCTTGTGCTTCTTGGAGTGGGGATCAGTGAAGTAGAAGCCTGTCACAGAAGGATATGAGGGCACATGTATATGCTCCAATGCCCTTTCTCACGTCTCTCCCAATGCCTTTCTATTTATAGTCTGAAATAGGTGAGCATTAATTGCTTCAGCCAGCATGGACCTGGCCTTATGCAGGAGCCCACCCCAAGACACTGGAGATATCTTCAGTCTGACTCTAGACGATTTCTTTAATACCCATTGTAGACTCTGATGAATTTTCAATCAACAGTCTCCTTACTCTCATCATCCCAAATTCAAGGCCTATAGAAGTATGTGGGATTTTCCGGTGTTCCTTAAGAACCCATAATAATAGGTGGGATGATCTTTGCCCTTTCCAACATTCTACACCACTTCTGTCTTCAAACTGCAAGATCCTGAAAGTGTGTCTTAAATCTAGCAAACATCCATCTGGAGAATGAACTATTAGTTTACCCTTCTTGAGAAATGCCAAGGATTCAATTAGAGTAGGGAAAGGAGGCTAATTTCGATTAAACTCTTCCTCTAAAATCTCTACACACATACACACACACACAGAAACACACATACACAGAGCTTTGTGTGACTAAACAAGTAGGGAAAAGTGTAGTCCTGTTTCTTTCAGAACGCCATGCTATGCAAAACTTATATGCTCAATGCTGGGCATTATAGCAGGTGTCTCTTTTATCAAGCTCTTCCAGGACCTGCCCTGGTTAATTAAGGTAAGAAAAATGGCCAACTCATAGAGATCCTCCCAATCCTGTCCCCAGGAAAGGTCTCTGCTTCTAGGATGCCAGGAATTAAGTAACTCACACCAACCTTTCAGAAGGTTTTGGGACCCCACAAAACAAAGAAAAGTACCTTGGCAAAAACCTTCTTCTGGTCATATCAATGAAGGGCATTGGAGTTTGCTGAATTTCTAACTGGGATTCCTGATCCTTTAGCTTCTAACCCCCTTCTCATCTATGATACCACTGACCTCTGCTGAAGGTCGCACCATTATTAAAGACCCCCCCCAACTATTTAGACTGAACCATATGAGACATTTCCAAAATCTTTTTTCCTCACTCAAGTTTCAGACCTAAGCATTCAATTCTGGGTTCCTTTAACTGACCATTATTTGACCTCATGATGCTTTTAGGGGCAGAATTCCATCATCTCTGTGAGAGGAATCCCTGGACATCTGCCAAGATTACTTAATCCATTTGGTACTCTAACCTCAGGGCCTTAAACCTACATGCATAAAAAATATATATTGGCTCCAAAATAAACAACAAAAACTGCAAATCAAAATAAATGAATGTTGGACTGAGTACTTAATGTAGATATTTTGTAGATATTACAAAAAAATGTAATATTTTGTCACCCACTAGACTACAACTCAACTCATAATTATAGACAATAGGGTATATGGATGTATTTTAATATGCTTGAAATGATCTGGGTAGAGCCTTCAAAAGAAGGGTATCTAGAATGCTAAAGTATCCCTGTCTAGTTCTGTGGCTCATGGCATATCCTTGACCAAAACTGGAGTTCATTTTCTCTATAGGAGTGAAGAAAGGATGAGAAAGATGAGGTAAGTCTTCACCTCTCCTAGTGGTTGTAGGTATCCCATCACTTACCCCATACTGCTTTTCAATCCCTCTGCTTACAGACACTGAAGCCTGCCCTATGCTCTTTGCATTGTAGGCTGATTTCTGTCTCTGTCTCCTCTAATCCCCATCTGGGTCCCCCTATCCATTGGAGGAATTCCAGGTGGAAGAGGTTACAAATATCATTTATTCCAGGTAAGTGAATTCACATCAGGCAACTCCAGAAAGGCGGACACTCATCCCAAGCAGCCAACTGATGGGCAAATATTGAGAACCACTATATACAAAAAATATTAACACACAGATAATACTTACTGTGTACCAAGCACTGTTCTGAACATTTTCCAGTTCTATCAACTTTATTATTATGCCCATTTTCAGATGAGAAGACTGTAGCAGAGAGAGTAAATACCCTGCCTAAGTTCCTGTAGGTAGAAAGCAATAGAGGTCTTAATCACTACACTGTAACATTGGGTCACAGAGATAGGAAGAACCTCAGACCAACAACAGTTGGAGCAGCTTCCTTGAATCCAACCCTTCTGTGCATATGGCAGATGAAACCAAGCATCCCAGCACTATGTATCTCTGGACAACTTCTTGAGAGAGAAACACGGTCTATCTCATTTACATCATGTTTCTCTGAATGGCTCAACCTGTTCTCTAACACCTTTTGTATCAGGGCCTTCCAACAAAACACGCAGAGTCACTCAGGCACTTATTCACATATGGCTGGATATGTCTAATCAATTACTACTTCAGGTGATTCTCATCTCCCCAGGAATATCTGAAGAAAAATACTTGAAGAAATGCAATTGACTTTATTGTGGTCTTATAGAGCACACCAGTGGATTCCCATTTCCTTGATTAAGATTCCTACTCTTCATGTCCCAGCTGTGGCACCATGGATAAAATACATTTCCCTGTGTTTCAACCTCCTCAATTGTAAAATGGGAATAATAGTGGTATCTAAATATAAGGCTGCCAAAAACATTAAATGAATCAGTGAATTATGGAAGGGGCTTAACCTTTTGACTGAAAGGTGCTAACTATTCATTAACTCTTAGCAAAAACTAAACATATCAAAATAAAAGTGCTCAAAATTGTACATGGTATTTTATGTATATTATTTCATTTAATCCTCCAAACAGTGCTTCAAGGGAAACAAAAGTATTAAAATAACAGAAAGGTAAGCTTAGATTTAGAGAGGTTTAGAAAATTATCTAACTGTACAGCTTGCAAAATATGGAGCTGGAACTGGAGCCCAGAATTCTTTCAGAAAATACAATACTCTTCTGCCAGAGCTCTAGCATAATTTTGACCCAGGTAGCACTCACTCTTCTGACATTTGTTGATTGACTAAACGACTTAATTAATATAGGATTTAAATAGAGTTGGTTGTATTCCTAAGTTTTATTTTTATGATTGAAGAGTTATATTTTAAATTCTAAGTTTGTTTTAGCAAACCACATGCAACAATACATTAAAAATATCATTCATCATGATCAGGTGGGATTTATTCCTGAGATGCAAGGACTGTTCAATATTTGCAAATCAATCAACATCATACACTACATCAACAAAACAAAGGATAAGGTCATATGACCATCTCAATAGATGCAGAAAAAGCATTTGACAAGACTCAACATCTATTCGTGATAATAAAAACAAAGAAAAAGAAACCCTCTCAACAAAACAGGGTTACAGAGAACATAACTATAACTGCAGCAATCAGACCAGAAAAATAAAACAGGCCTTCATGTTGGTAAAGAAGTAAAACTGTCACTATTTGCAAGCCTTATGATACTATACATAGAAAATCCTAAAGACTCCACCAAAAAAAACTACTAGAACCAATAAACAAATTCAGTAAAGTGGCTGGATACAAAATTAACATCCCCAAATCAAGAATGTTTCTATATACCAACAACAAAGTCATGGAAATAGGAATTTAAAACACAACACTAATTATAACTGCACCAAAAAGAATAAAATACTTAACCAAAGAGGTGAAAGACCTTACTCTGAAAACTATAAAATGTTGATGAAAGAAATTGAAGACAACATAAACCAATGGAAAGATATTCCATCCTCATGGATTGTTAGAATTAGTATTATTAAAATGTCCATATTACCCAAAGTACTCTACAGAGTCAATGCAATTCCTATTAAAATGCCATCAGCAATTTTCACAGAACTAGAACAAATGGTCCTAAAATTTATGTGAACGCATAGAGAACTCCAATAGCCAAAGCAATCCTATGAAAGAAGAACAAAATTGGAGATATTACAATTCCAAATTTCAAGATATACCACAAATCTATAGTAATCAAAACAATATGGTATTGGCACAAAAATGCACACATAGATCAATAGAACTAAACAGAGACCCCAGAAATAAACCCATATCCACATGGCCAATTAATCTATGACAAAGGACACAAGAATATACAATGGGAAATTTCAATTTTCAAAAAATGGCGCTGGGAAAACTGGACAGCTACATGTAAAAGAATGAAACTTGTCCATTTTCTAACACCATAAATAAAAATAAGCTCAAAATGGATTATAGACCTAAATGTGAGACTGTAACTAACGAAATCCTGGAAGAGAATACAGGCAGTAATTTCTCTGACATCAGCCTTAAAATCATTCTTCTAGATATGTCTTCAAAGGCAGGGGAAATAAAAGCAAAAATAAACTACTGGGACTACATCAAAATAAAAAGCTTTTACACAATAAAGGAAATCATCAGGAAAACAAAAAGACAACCTACTGAATGGGAGAAGATACTTGCAAATGACATATCCAATAAGGGGAAAATATTTAAAATATATAAGGAACTTCTACAACTCAACACCAAAAAACCAAATTATCCAATTAAAAAATGGGCAGAAGACCAGAGTAGACATTTTCCAAATGTCTTCCAGATGGCCAACAGACAAATGAAAAGATGCTCAACATCACTGATCATCAGGGAAATGCAAATCAAAACCACAATGAGATATCACCTCGCAAATGTCACAACGGCTAATATCAAAAACACAAGAAACGACAAGTGTTGGTGAGGATATGGAAGAAAAGTAACCCTCATGCACTTTTGGCTGGAATGCAAACTGCTGCAGCCACTGTGGAAAACACTATATAGAAGTTATTCAAAAAATTAAAAATAGAAATGCCATATAACCCAATAATACCACTATTGAGTATTTACCCAGGGAAAATGAAAACACTAACTCAAAAAGATAAATGCATCCCTATGTTTATTGTGGTAGTACTTAAAACAGTAAAGGCATGAAAATATCACTTTTATATATAATAGAATATTACATGGCCATAAAAAAGGATGAGACAGTTCCATTTGAGACAACACAGATGGACCTAGAGGGTATCATATTCAGTGAAATAAGTCAGACTAAGAAAGACAAACACCATATGATTCCACTTAAAAAATCTTAAAATTGGAATCTTAAAAAAGTTGAATCTTAAAAAATGAATAAACAAAAGAATTAAAAGAATAACTACAAAGAACAAACTAACATTTGCCAGAGGGGTGGGGGTTGAGCAAAATGGGTGAAGGGGAGAGGGAAATAAAGACCTCCAGATATGGAATGAGTAAGTCACAGGAATAAAAAGCAGAGCATAAGAGATATAGTCGGCGACACTGTCATAGAGATGTCGGGACATAGGGACAGATGGTAGCTATACTTATGGCAAACAGAGCATAATGTATAAACTTGTCAAATCGGTAAGCTGTAACTTACCTGAAACTAATATAACATTGTGTGCCAACAATACTCAAATAAAAATAACTTAAATTAAAAAAATAAACTTAACTTTGTGACCAGTAGTTTCATGCTAATCAACTGTCATTCAAAATGAGAAAAACAAAACAAGAAGCCTACCATTGAAGGAACTGAGCTAAGTAGTTGAGGTTTTTTTTTTCCATCAATCTGACTTGAACCAGGAGAATTGGGGATAGGGTGGGAAATACATGTGTAAGTGACACCATGCTATTTTTAAAACTATAATCTATGGAACAGATAGCATTTATAATATTTGTTTGAAATAAGTGCATAGTAAGTTATACCTCAGGGACTAGTAACTTAACTAACCCATCAAAAATAGCCAGGGCAAGGGATTGGAAACTCCTGATATAATCTGTATATTTATAAGAGGCTTTGCTTCAAAAAGGTAGCTCCAAGCCCGGATCCTAAGACCTTTGTTTGAACTCTTGGCTGCGGCATAATTGACAGAGAGAATTAAAGGGGATATGAAGACCTGGGACTGAACTTTTTCAATAGTCTCAGCTCGGCTCACATTGCTTACGATATTAGAGGCTGCCGTGATGATATTAAATGATGCCGCATTGACAGAGATTACCAGAGTATGCAATTAGATTTAAATGCTGTAATTGGAACATGCTGTTAAGTGCCTACCATCAGTCCTGGGTCTCCCCATAGAGCAAGCCAGTCTTTCCTTGGGTTGCTCTGTAAATTTAACACTCTCCTCACCAGCCACAAATCCTCTGCCACTTACACCGAAAGAATGAACAGGGCTAACGTTATTGTAAAACTGCCATGTATTGTGCTGCACTCCTCTATGCTACTGCATAGTTTTGAAATACTTTCTTTTTTAAAAAAAATATTTTATTTCTTTGACGGAGAGAAACAGCCAGAGAGGGAACACAAGCAGCAGAGTGAGAGAGGGAGAAGCAGGCTTCCCACCGAGCAGTCAGCCCGATGCGGGGCTGGATCCCGGGCCTCCAGGATCATGACCTGAGCCAAAGGCAGAGGTTTAACCACTGAGCCACCCAGGCACCCTGAAATACTTTCAAATCTAATTAGATCTTCTGAGCTTTCTAAGCTTTCTAGCAGCCATGGAAAGGAGGACAGATATTGCAAAGATGCAGTCAGTGATTGAGACAGGTGAACAGACCCACTCAGGGTCTCCTAAGCTACCCTGTGCATGAATCATGTATCTATACTAGATCTTTTGACTCCAGATTCCATGTGCTTCCTATCATACCATGTGGCCTCCATAAGTTGTGATTTGAAATTTATTTTCCCTGCTGAATATTCTTCTCTCAGGAGAGGGAACTGCTCAGGCCCACACCAAAACAAGCCACCACATTCTGATATGTTACCTTATGCCCATAGGGCTCAAACAACAAACGTGGCTTTTGTTAATCACTGGCAATACCACAGAGTGAGATCAATCCATCGCCTTGTGCTTGTTGAATATCTTCTATGTGTCAAGTCATCAATAAGCACCATGTAAGAAATATTTTAAAAGCATCTTAAAAATCTGACCAACTATTTCTGTGTGATTCAGTTTGCCCACATAAAAAGTATAAAAATAAAAATAATAGTTAACATTTGCCACGATAATTATTATATGCCAGACCTTTCCGATTCTCCGTATATACTAAGTTTCATATTTTAAAAGTTGGTTTTCAGACTGTCCATGTGGTAACAGGATTCCACAATGGTGCTACGGAGGTCACTGAGAAGTGGGGAGGGTACACTGGATGGGTCTCTGCGTCAGTCCTCCAAATGTCACCTAGAAAGACCCTGAAATTTGGGGATTTGTTCATTCATGTATTATGTAGGAATTGAATTGCTAAAATTAGTTATATATTATACATGGCTCAAAACTCAAAAAAGTAAAAAAATGTATCGAATGAAAAACCTTTCTCCTACCCAAATCCCCCAGCTACCCAGTATGCCTCTCTCCAAAAGAGTGAAACCAAACAACAGAAAAAAGTTTTCTCTATTATTGTTTATGTGTCCTTTCAGAGATAGTAATGAATATAGAAAGGTGAGTATTTATTTTTTTCCATTTTCCTTATGTACCATACACACTGTTCTATATACACACATATACACACAATCAGTTTAATTTTTCACTTAAAAATGCAAGTTGGAGATCTTTCCACATTAGTCGCTAAAAACTTCAGCTGCAAAATTCCATTTAACTAATCTTCCACTGATGAATATTTACATTATTTCCAATCCTTTGCTGTGACAAATAACATTGCATATGTCATTTTCACATGGGTAAATATATCCATAGTATAATTTCCTGGAAGTGGAATTGTAGGGTCAAAGAAGAAATACATTTATAATTTTGTTTAATATTGTTTAAACTACACTGGTTTCCCTCCCACTGGGAGCATATAGGAGTGTTTCCACAGAGTGCTGGCAACATGAGAGTATTGTCTCATAGTTGAATTTTTGCCAATTTTATAGGTGAAAATGGTTTATGAGTATAATTTTAATTTCCCCTCTTTTGCAAAAAGTCAAGTGACTCTCCCTTTTATAAGTCTTTAGTTTGGGATTTTCCTTTCCTCTGACCTGTCTATCCATATCCTTTAACCATTTTTCTAAAAAAGGGGGTTAACCACCTTTTTTATATTGATCTGTAAGAGCTATTTATATATTAGAGAGGTTAGCCCTATGTGATAAGGCACAGATGTTCTGCCTACGGTCATTAGTCTTTTGACTATGCTCATAGCATTTTTTTGCATACAGAGATTTTAGATACATAAAGATACATCACTACTTTTTTTATTTTGTATAGTAATTGAAAGATTTTTTCCATTCCAAGCTAATAAAAAAATCCACACATATTTTCTTCTACTTCTTTTATGATTTCATTTTTTACTTTTAAGTCTTTAAAATTCATCTTAGTGTATAATGTGAATCCAACTATTTTTCAAATGGTTATCCAGTTATTACTATAAGGACTAATCTCTTATTGCTCCCTTCCATACACACACATATACACTGAATTGAGTTGCTAAATTTATTATTCCTTAATTTCTCTCTATATATTTGAAATCCACATTTATTTTGAATTTTGATTCTTTTTCATTGGTCTTATTTATCAATCTAATTTATTAAAGCTTCGTGATACAATCTGTTCCTCATTGCACCTCTTTTCCTATGTGTTTTTTTACCTACTCTTACGGTTTCTTTTTCCATAAGAACTTTTTAAAAAGTCTTGGTGTTTTTATTGGAATTCTATTCAATTTAAAAATTAATGCAGGGAAAAATTTATCTTTATTAGGTTGAGTTTTTCTCTCCAAGAACTTAATATATGCCTTATTTGTTCAGCTCTTCTTTTGCAGAATTTCAGAAATGTGTGTGTGTTAAATGCATATAGACAAGTATGTAATCACATTTATACATATAAGTATTATATATGCATATAAAATATGCATATACATAGGATAGATGTGATGTTGCTTAATCAATTGCCTTTCATTATGTCTGGATAATGGTCATAGAAAAATTTTTATTAGATCTATTAGTATGAAAATTTGTATTAATATATATCTTTATATTGATTTATTCTTATGTTCCTGGAATAACTCCTCTTCCTCATGATGTAGTATTCTTTAATATGTTGCTAACTTCTATAAAATTCCTGAATTTTTACATCTTGATTATGAGAATTTTTTTTAGAATATGAAACACTGGGGTACATGCACCCCAATGTTTGTAGCAGCAATGTCCACAATAGCCAAACTATGGAAAGAGCCTAGATGTCCATCAACAGATAAATGATAAAGAAGATGTGGTTAGTATACACACACACACACACACACACACACACACACACAGAGAGAGAGAGAGAGAGAGGAATATTATGCAGCCATCAAAAAATAAAATCTTGCCATTTGCAACAATGTGGATGGAACTAGAATGTATTATGCTGAGCGAAATAAGTCAATCAGAGAAAAACAGTTATCATATGATCTCACTGATACAAGGGATATGAGAAACAAGACAGAGAATCATAGAGGAAGGGAGGGAAAAATGAAACAAGATGAAACCGGAGAGGGAGACAAACCATAAGACTCTTAATCCTACGAAACAAACTGAGGGTTGCTGGAGTGGTGGTGGTTTGGAGGGGTGGAGTGGCTGGTACATGGACATTGGTGACTGTATGTGCTATCCTGAGTACTGTGAATTGTGTAAGACTGATGAATCACAGAGCTGTACCACTGAAACCTGTCCCACTATTTAAAAAATTGTTATAACTTAAAGAAAAAAAGAATATGAAGCACTGACTGGTGATCTGGGTTTTTCCTTTAAGATTTTATTCATTTATTTAACACAGAGAGGGAGGGAGTGCACAAGCAGAGGGAGTGACAGGCAGAGGAAGAGGGAGAAGGAGGCTCCCTCTCAGTAGGGAGCGCCATGTGGGGCTTGGTCCCAGGACACTGGGATCATAACGTAAACCAAAGGGAGATGCTTAACCAACTGAGTCATCCAGGCCCCCACTGACTAGTGATCTATAAGATCCCTTTAAGTGCTAATATCCAATGAATAAAATCCAAGGAACAGTATGAGAACAATTAAGTGTCACAAGTTTAGTACTGACCATAAGAGCAAGAAGGAATTGAAATAATTCTTTTCCATTCTCTGTGCTTCCTACAGTATCCATCACAAAAATGGTGTACAATGTGTAACAAGTAAATAAATGAACAAATACTTTTGAACATGAGAAGGCACATGACAGTGCAAGATACAACAATGTCTAGGAGGGTCCCAGAGAGTAATGTGATGGACTGGAAAAGGTATGGAGTTTGGACTCAAGTGGACCCACAATCCCAGCTCTGCCCCCTTGATAACTGAAAGACCTTAGAGCAGACACTTAATAATTACCTCATCTATAAAATGGATAGAATAACACATAGTGTAAAGTTTTTGGTACACACTAAATGAAATATTCTATATAATTAGCAAGCATGTTGCTTGATGAACAGCAAATTCTTCAAAAAATGACTTCCCTACCCCACTCATTCATTTCTCGCCCTTATTAATAACATAATACTATAATATAGGGAATAAAGCAAGAAAACACACACATGCACTAACCACAGGGAGCAGGGAAGCCTCTGTGGTAGGGCTATGGTAGGAACATTTAGTTTAGAGCCAGGTAGAACTGGGTCCTAATCCCAGGCTGGCCACTGTGTAAATAAATGTCTGACCATTGGCATGTTATCCAAACCAGTAAGTCTTAGCATCCTGTCTATAAAATGGGAATAATAATACTTACTAGGTCACACAGTGGATATGAAGACTAAGTGAGAAATACACTTAAAACACCTGGCACAAAACAGCAATGGTACCCACCTGCTGTGTCCTTGCTCCTTCCTGTGAGTTATACAACTGACAGCTGATGTAGTCATTACCTACTGGCTGCCAAGAATCCTCTTCAGTAAGACTCTTCCTGTGGAGTAGAGAACTCTAGCTGTCTGATTAGAAGAGGTGACAACGGAAGACCCATCTCACTCTACTTTCTTCTCTGACCTCCAATACTTCCAGGCATGTAGATCCTTCATTGCAGTACTTAATCATATGTTGTCATATATAGTTACTCAACTTGTTGGCATGTTATGCTCGACTCACCAAATGTACCTGTCTCTTGCTATTGTTTTATCTCTCAAAGAATCTCTCACTGAACTGAACCCAAAGTCACCAAGTAATTAAATGCTATAAATCAGGTTATTTTAGGGTTGGAAGTTTACAGAAAGGTGTGATATGTGAGTCCTTTCAACTACCAATGATAAACCTGTTTGAAAAATTCCACTGGAAGACTCTACTTCTCACCACCACCCATCTCACTAGAATGTTCCCTCACACACCAGGGTCTTTGCATGGTTCTTATGTGACCCCAGACCATTCCTCCCCACTCCCTCTCTTTGCTTTGCTTAGTCCTGCTCCTATGATACTTAAAGATCTCAGAGCAACTGGTGCTTCCTGTAGTAAGACTTCCCTGATCCCCCAGGCTGATCCATCCATCCCATCACTCTGCAATATACCAATATAACCCTCTGCATTCTTCCTTATTAATCTTATTATAGTTAGTACTTATTCATATTTGTAATCATTTGAAAAATAAACATCTTTCTCACTCAGTAGGGCATAAAATCCATAAAGCCAGAAATAAGTCTATTTTTGCACATCATATTATCATGAGCACCTGACCTTCACTGGGTCTATGGTTGACTTTTCATAGATGTTTTTTCAAATTAATTAGTTAATGGGTCAACCCCTTTTAAATGCCTTCCAGTAAGGCTATATTTTTACACTCTCTGTATTAGCAGATCCCCATCTCAGCTCAATCATAAGTAAGTTCCAATCCTTTTTCCCTATTCCCAAATATCTTACCTTAATGACAGACACCTTATTGCTAAGGCTCTCCCATCTGATCCACTATTTGGGAGAAATCTGTCTTTCCCTTTTCTTCCAGGCTAGCAGTTTACCCCATGCCACTCCCACCCCACCCACATGTGCACAACAGACTAGTACACAGATATGCACACACCAA
Organism: Spilogale gracilis; assembly: GCA_004023965.1. Lineage (NCBI taxonomy): Eukaryota > Metazoa > Chordata > Mammalia > Carnivora > Mephitidae > Spilogale > Spilogale gracilis. The sequence continues at coordinate 35,559 of PITA01012017.1, read as the reverse complement.
ACATTCTCTCCACACAGACCTTGTCTGATTCTGATAGAATGTAAACACTTTCTCTACATTTAAGTGTAATGTGTATTAGACAGTCATAAATCCTAGAGTTCTGTGCAAGACTCAGGCCAATTTATATTCAGACCCATTCCTCACCCTTCCTCTGCTCCATATCATATTAAGGACCCACGCCCCCCGCCTGAAACTCCCAGGAGAGATACTTAAGAGACTGAAGCAAGAGGGAGGGGTCCAGAGTATCCCCCCTTTCTCTATGCTTGAGAGTCACGTCATTTCCATAGCTACAGATGCCATTTGATAAGCTTGCCATGGTCAAGCTCTGCCCAGTGATGCTAGGTTCCAGGAACACTTGCCTCCCTTGGTCCCTCTAAACTACATGGGTGAGGGCTTCTTGCTGCTATATAACTTTGTGTTGCTTAGCGTCCCTTTGTTGGTGTCTCATCATTTTATTCACCTGTGTAACCAACTCCTATGTTAAACTGCCTTGAAACAGTTTTTATTTTCCTAGTTGGACTGATAGAAGGGAAGATAAAACAGAAAGCTAGAGCAACTATCCTATAGATTTCCATTTCACTTTGCAACTATTTGTGTGCCTGTCATCCCCATCTTAGGACACAGGCACCAAGTATCATACTCTCTACATTACCATACCAACTCCCAAAGCACCTTCTACATATTAAAACTTTCATAAGTATTTCTTGAATGAAGAAATGAATGAATGAATGAATGAGTGAATGAATGAATGAAACTTGAGAGCTATATCTTAAATGTTTAAACCTTCCATGTACATCATAAAGTTGTTATACATTAATTAGAATCCATCGGTAAGTACCATCCTCAATGACATACAAATCTGGAAGTAATATAATTAATTCAAAATTACATAAGCAATCAAGGTGTGCTTACTTTTCCATCAATCAAGGCATAATTAGTTATCTGTGAGAAAGCTCAAAGGGGGTTTGTATAGCCAATGACAACTCAGGAATCAGCAGAGCATTGTCAAAAGCACTAGACAATTAAGGCTGCCTGAACATCATACATGAAAGAAAGGTTTATTGCTTCTCAGACATTATAATTTTCTTAGGTGAATTTCCTAAAGAAATGACCAGATCTTCTATTTAGATGCAATTTTATAGACATGCGCGCGCATGTGCGCACACACACACACACACACACACACACACACACACCACCACCACCACCAACAACAACAACAACAACGACAACAACAACAAAAATTACTAAAAAAACAGATAGGTAGATTATATAGAAATGTATACTCTGAGATCAAAAGGGGAGGAGAAAGAGAGATTTAATAGTGCCATAACTTAGTTTCTATTCCATTGCAAAAGCAGAAACAAGAGATGAACTTTTGTGCAAGTTTGTATAAGACATTGTAACAAGCTGAATTATATTCCCCCAAAATCCACACGCTGAACTTCTAACACCCGAAACCTCAGAATGTGCCTGTATTTGAAGATAGGGCCTTTGAAGAAGGATAAAGTTACAGGAGAGCATACAGGTGGGCGCTGATCCAATACAACTGCTATTCTTATAACAAGAGGTTAGGACACAGGCATAGAGAAAAGGCCATGTGAAGACAAAGGGAGAAGGTGGCCATCCATAAGACAAGGAAGGAGGCCTCAAAAGAACCAACCCTTATGACATCTTGATCTTAGACTTTCAACTTCCAGAGCTATGAGAAATAAATTTCTGTTGTTTAAGCCACCCAGGCTATGGCACTTCTTACCACAACCCTAGAAAAAGACCAGAGAGGTAATCCTAGGGAAAAGGAGCAAAGTTCAGGAGTAGATGAGGGAGTGTGGAAAAAACAATGCATAGTCCCAATTCCAGCATCGATTCCTTGTATTACACAGTCTCAGATTTCCTTGTCATCATATGTTCATTCACTCAATAAGCATTTATTGAAACATCAAGTACCAAGCACTGTTCCTAGCCTTACAGATACAATCCTTGCCCTCATGGTTGGAACTTAGCTACAGGATGTGCCTTACAATTCTGGAGGTTCTTCTCTCAAAAAACTTCAAAATAGCACCATACCCCTTCCATCTGACCTCACAGGACTCACTGGCCCCCAGGACCCACACCCATCCACACAGCATGAGGATACAGTCCCCCTTCCAGAATTCTCTGGCATCCCACATATTTATATTTTTTCAGCATTACTTTCTATGATCTTCATGAGTATTGTTTAAAATCTAAATACCCTATTACCATTAATAATACTAATGACTTTCACACTGGTTCATTTTAACAGGATTACACAACACCAAAATATCTCTTCCATTTTACTTTGCAGTACTGGGTCTCTGTATCAAAGATCTAACTTTTAAGCCAAATCTCTAGCCAGAAATAATTTCCTCAAAGTGAGCAAGAAAGTGGGTAATGTAAGGTTAGTCATTTCTGGTATTACTGGTAGCAGTTAAGAAGGTTCCGTAGCCCTCAGAAAAAACCACTGGCCCGAGACACATTAAGGCCAGAAAAGAAAGATTCTGTGTCCTGGTTTAACCCAGCTTTATGTTTTACAGATGAAAACATGTAGGCAGTCAGTACTTCATTACAGAGGGCCTGAATTTAAGATCACACAGATCTGGGACCAAGTGCCACTAAGCCACTAATTCCCTGTATGACCTCGACCATGTCACTTCACCCTTCTGAGGCGAGGTACTGCATTTATGAAATAGAACTACTGGGATGCCTAGGTGTCTCCATCTGTTAAGTGTCTGCCTTGGGCTCAAGTCATGATCCCAGGGTCCTTGGATCAAGTCCCACATCAGGCTCCCCACTCAGCAGGGAGCCTGTGTCTCCCTCTGCCTGCCACTCCCCTTGCTGTGCTCTCTCTCTCTGACAAATAAATAAAATCTTAAAAAAATAAAATAGAACTAGCACCTAGATCATAGAGTTGCCATCATCTTTGTGATGAAGTTTTCCCCACCTAGGCCATGTCAACTAAAATGGTGATCCCATCCCCACCGCCATCCCCTATCTCTCTTCCTGCTTTTACTTTTCTCCTCAGCACTTATCAGCATCTGATACTTCATATATTTCTACCTCTTCACCTCTCTTTTCACTTAAATGTTGCTACCACTAGTCTATGAACCCTGAAAGAGCAGGAATTCTGGTTTTATTTGTTGCTATACCCTTAGCACATAGTAGGAACATAATAAGTATCTGTTGAATGAATCATTAAATGAATGAATGGTTGAATGAGGGCATGCACAAAGTAAACATTGAGAGGTACTCATTAAATGTTAGCTGAATGAAGCAAGGGGCCACAGTGTAGCTCTAATAGCTGGCAGAATGATGCCAGTACCAAACAGAAACACCACCAACAAGCTGTGCCTTTTCCCTAGGGGAAATACTAAGATTATTCTGAGACTTGACCACAAAGTGCTTTTTTAACAACAGCCTCAATTATTCTGGGTGAGTATCTTCTCCCTGGCATCCTAAATTTCTCACAAGTACCCAGCTGGCTGGCAGGCAGCCCTACTTAATAACAACCTCTGACCCTTGGAGAGCAGTTCCCCTTGCTCAAAGTACTTTCAGATATATATTCTATTAAAACTCCATAATCTTTGCAGCAAAAGCCTCTTCCCACCGCTTCTATCCTGTGTGTTAGTAAGGAGACAAAGCTTACAGCAAATCAAGTCTCGAAGAGAAATGAGGCTAGCAAATGAGAGAAAATGTGCAATAACGGATTGGGAATAAAGCCAAAAAAAAATAATGTTTGTTACTGTTAATATGACCTCACTTTTAACTCATGGTTTGCACAGAGATGGTACATTGAAGGGAAAAAGGGACACTTCCTAGGCACATAACCTAGCTAACTGAAGACTTGCAACCAATGGAGTCACAGAAATTATGGGCAAATGGTCCTCACTACACAACAGAATTTGAACAAGTGTTTCTCCAGTGAATACATGAATGGACACATGAATGAAATACTTGTTTGCATTCATAAATATTTATTAAGTACCTCTGTCATGCCAGGTTGTGTGGAAAGCACCAGGGTTACAAAGATGAATGAGACATGAAGAAGGCCTTGGGCTACACCAATGACTATAAACATCTGAATCTTCCTTCAAAAGAAAAGCCCAATATGCAAAACAATTCAAAGCTAAGATCCTCCAAATTGAATTAAGCTTCATTTGGTTAGGGAGGCTGGGAAAGGGGGAAAAGGCTTTCACTCATGTGGTATATCTGAGGAAGATCTATGACTCCCCAGATCATGTTTGAAAATACTGATCTGGGTGGCCATTTTGGTGACTCTATGACAGAGATGTTAGGATTCTGGGGTTATACATAAAGTCCATTGTAAGAGAGAAGGGCTCCAAGGAGTACAAGATGAAGAGGGAAATGTTCAGTACTCCAAGTCTCCTCCAGAGATATATCTGCTATAAGGTTCCTTGGAAAGTAAGAATTTGTGAAGGCCAAGGCTTTGGGGCAGGACATTCTCATGCTCATTAGTCATTTATGGTAGCTACTCAGCATGGATCTTGTTGGAAGATTGTATCTAAAGCCCAGGTATAGACCATGATTTAGGAACATAAGTAGATATGTCTCTTCTTTTCCCCTCTGCTCTCCCCTCTCCTCACCTCTTCTTAATGGCATTCAGCATCTGACATTGCACGGTCAGATCCTGACACAATTGAACAGGGTTGGAGCTCACATTTTCCTTTCCTCATCAGACCAATTCCACTGAAAACCTTACCTCAAGCCTGCTCTGCAGCCTCAAATATCCTGTTAGCACAGACAACCAAATAATGGGGGGCTGAGTAGGGAGACTGGAGACTGATATAATTTTTCTCCTTCAGAAGCTCCTCTCAAGTCAAACCAGAAAACTGCTACAGTGGGGCTACAAAAAGGAAAAGTCTGAAGAGTTTCTAGTAGTTTCATCTGGGAATATCCTGATTTCTCTCTTTCAGTACACAGCTTAAAAAAAACAAAAAGATGTCCTACCCTTGAGGCTTTGTATTTATATTTTGAGAAATGTCAGCCAAAGACAGTGGCTTCCCCCTGCCCAGTACTTTGGGAGACCTAAGATTTAGATGTTCTACAAGGCCATTTTTCATTTGGGGAACTCCTTAAAGAGGAATTCAGGTGGCCTTCAGTCTGATAGCCAAGTTGTTGACAGAGCACCAAAGTTTCTGATATTTCCTGGACACCAATCCATATTGCTTTAACAGGATTTCATTTCACTGAACTTGATATTCCCTCCAAAACCATTAATCTAGTCTCAGCTACTTCTGTTGGTTAGAATTGAGTTGGCAGCTGTACTTAGAGAGTTTCAGAGAAAGGAAAATATTATTCTGTGTTAATTAAACAAATGTTGACCAGGATATAAAGTCCTATTTAGAGAATTAGGAATTAGGAAATGGGCATTCTTATGCTCAACTTGCCAATTTCCAGCTTTGTGAACTTGGTGTTCCCCATCTATGAAACAGGAAAAATATACTTCCTGGAATTTTTGTGGAGGTTACATGAGAATATATATAAGATTATTTAATATAAATAAGAATATACATTATAGGGATGCCTGGGTGGTGCAGTTGGGTAAGCATTCAACCCTTGGTTTCAGATCAGGTCTTGATATCAGAATCCTGGGATTGAGCCCCACATTGGGCTCCATGCTCAGTGTGGAATCTGCTTGGGATTTTCGCTCTCTCAGCCTCTCCCTCTGCCCCACCAGCTTGTGTTCTCTGTATCTCTGTAAAATAAATAAAACCTTCAAAAAGAAAAAAAGAATATACATTATAAATATATCACACCATGAACTTTAGCTGTTATTGTTATTTCTTTGTTTTTGTTGCTTTTACTACAGAGTTGGAAGCAAAGATGGCCAGAGATGCTACAGAAGGCATGTGGATGCAAAAATTAAAAAAAAAAAAAAAATCTGTGATAATGGGGAAGAAAGAACACTTTAGAGTCAGAAGATTTTGCTTATCACCAGCCACGTGATTGTGAGCAACATATTTTAGCTTCAGAAACTCCATTTTCTTCCCTATAGCCTAAGGATGTGATTGCAAGGATTAAATAATATGGCGAATACAAAAGTCCTGAGTATAGTGCTTAGCTCATAGTACAAACTTGAACAATGTTAATTTCCTTCCTTTATCTCCCTCTTAAAGAAGAAGGAAACTTTCTCACTTATAGAGAAATAAAGGGTCAAGTAAATATAGCTAGTAGGTCAGATGAACCTACCTTCTGTTTTATTAGAACACAGCCATGCCCATTTGTTGGTTATTGTCTATGACTATTTTAGTTGCTACAGATAATCTGGCCCGCAAAACCTAGAATATTTACGATCTAACTCTTTAAAGAAAATGTTTGCTAACCCCTGATCTAAGCTATCCAAGTCCAAACTCCATATTTACAACTTTGGGTCACAGTTCTATTGTCATATTCCCTGGTCATTGTCCATTTGTATATTCAGTCCCTCAGTCTCCTTTTTGATCATTTTCTCACCTACAGGAGGTTGATCAACTCAAAAGTGATGCAAGATCAAGATCTTCCTAATGCAGAATGATCTAGTTGTCTCCACAATCAACTGTATCATAAGATTTTTTTTTGTCCTTTTGGGGCACCTGGGTGGCTCAAGTTGGTTGGGCGACTGCTTTCAGCTCAGGTCATGATCCTGGAGAAACAGGATTGAGTCCCACATCAGGCTCCCTGCTCGGCAGGAAGCCTGCTTCTCCCTCTCTCAGTCCCTCTGCTTGTGTTCCCTCTCTAGCTCTGTTTCTCTCTGTCAAATAAATAAAATCTAAAAAAAAAAAAAAAAAAAAAAAAAAATTTTTTTTGTCCTTTTTATTGTTGTATCATTATAGCAACCATTTGATGAGAGTTGCTGCATGGAAGACTGTAGAAGTCTGCATGGAATGTAATGATCCAACATTCATTATGACAAAAACAAGAACAATTAATCACCCCTTTTGCTTGGTTGAACAATGAATTCCAATTGCCTAATCTAGGCAAAGAGAACAAATGCCATAGGCCATGAGGGTCAGAAAAAGAAAAATCAAGTCACTTTTTCTTTAAGGTGAAGTATAGTTTGCTCTGAGTTTCACTGATCTGAGTAAGCAAGTACTAATAGCAATGACACACATACCACCATAACTAGCCAACAAAAAATCTACAACAATGAGTCTACTTCTCATACCAATAAGTTGCATCCTATCTAGGGCAAGAGTGGTGGTATCATAATAACTTCTAGAGTTTGCTTTTGATTATAGGTCATAATTATCTAACTCAATAATAATCTAACAATTGTCATGAAAAGGAAAAAGGACCATTATGGGTGGAAAACAATAAACAACACCTGTTGTGATGAGCACTGGGTATTATATGTAAGTGATGAATCAATAAATTCTATTACTGAAACTAATATTACGCTACATGTTAACTAATTAGAATTTTTTAAAGATTTTATTTATTTATTTGTGGGGCATCTGGGTGGCTCAGTTGGTTAAGTGACTGCCTTTGGCTCAGGTCATGATCCTGGAGACCTGGGATCGAGCCCCACATCAGGCTCCCTGCTCAGCAGGAAGCCTGCTTCTCCCTCTCTCACTCCCCCTGCTTGTGTTCCCTCTCTGGCTGTGTTTCTCTCTTTCAAATAAATAAAGTCTTAAAAAAATTTTTTAAAAAATATTTAAAAAAAAGATTTTATTTATTTATTTGACAGAGAGAAACACAATAAGAGAGAGAACACAAACAGGGGGAGTGAGAGAGAGAGAGAGAAGCAGGCTACCTACCAAGCAGGGAGCCCAATGCCAGGCTTGATCCCAGGACTCTGGGATCATGACCTGAGCCAAAGGCAGACACTTAATGACTGAGTCACCCAGGTGCCGCCTAAATAGAATTTAAATAAAACTTGAGCAAAACAAAACAAACAAAAAAGACTCTCTGGAAAATGGCAAGGCAAACTATAATAAGCAAGCAGATGAAAACCAAACAGGGATTATGCAGAGGTAGTGGTCTAACATCTTGTGTGGAAGCTAACCATTATCTGAGGTCATCAGATTATTCTGAAGATCTTGGGCCAAGTGTCTATTTCCATAGGTCAGCTGTTTCTAAAGGATCCATGAAAACCCTTTTCAGGGTTTCATATTTCAGTGACCTCCCAGGTGTGTAGAATTCTCTGTTGCTTCTTTATTTGTGAAACGTAATTCCAAGGACTGACTTGAGTTCACCATTCTATTTCTTGTTAAAGTGACTTTCAAGGAAACTCAAGTAGTTTTCCTCTAGTTCTTTTCCAACAGATGAAATCCCCTGCTTGAAATCATGAAAAGATTGCTTAGGCATATATTGAGGGAGGGAAGACTTACACTTTTGGTGAAGGAACTGGTGACAACGTATAAGTCCCTTGCAAGGTTTTACCATGTCTTCATGCAATAGGGCAGGTTCTAGAATGAGAGGTGAAATCCCCTAACGTACAGGCCTTCCATATACCAGTTCATACATGGATAACCAGCATGTCCCCCAGGGACTAGTCTCTACTGACATAAGACTTGGTAGAAGTACCTTTGGCCAAGAGTTACTGAAGGTTTTTTTGTTTTGTTTTGTTTTTTAAGATTTTTTATTTATTTGACAGAGAGAAACACACTCAAAGAGGGAACACAAGCAGGGGGGGTGAGAGAGGGAGAAGCAGGCTTCCTGCCGAGCAGGGAGCCTGATGTGGGGCTCGATCCCGGGTCTCCAGGATCATGACCTGAGCTGAAGGCAGTCGCCCAACCAACTGAGCCACCCAGGCGCCCCTGAAGGTTGTGATGATTACACTGATTTTAAGAATGCTATTGTTTCTCTTAATCTTTATAGAAGATTTGGATGGTATGAGCAGTGCAGTTTTTGAGTTTTTGGTGACGACTTACAAAGTTTTTTGATAATAGTCACATAAAGTGTGTGTCTCAATCATCTAATATAAAAGTGAACATACCTCAGCTCAGAAACAAAAAATCAAGCAGCTTTTTAGCAACTGTAAGGGCTGTAGGTTTTTGCCAAGGAAATATTTCCACATTAGTACATCCCAAAAATAGACACAGAGTAACTAAAACATATGTAGACCCATGGAGGGTAGAAGCTGGATAAAAGTTAGCTCTTTTTTCATGGACCTCAACTTTCATAATAGCTATCTTTCTAAAAAGTAGAAGTATCACCTAAAATTTCCTTGACTTGTCCATTTTAGATGAAGTTTCCAGAGCAGGTGATGAATCCTTTGTTTTTGAAGCATCTCAAAGTTAAGTATCTCAAAGTATAGCTGCTCTGTGTGTGTGTGTACATATACACTCATTGTTGAAAAGTATTGGGTGTTCTCAGTCAGTCATAGTGTCTATAATGGATGAAGAACCAAGAGATCAAGCAGGGAAATGAGAACCAACTTGTTGGAAGCATGGATGAGTTCTGCTGCCACAGCTGTTGCCCTGAGATAAGGGAGATAAGCCTTTGTAACTGGATCAGGAATGAAGCTACAGTAAGCAATGGGTTTTTTATTTATCCTATAAAGTTGAGTTAAAACCCAGGGCTTATCCAGATTGTTCATGTATGAACAGATAAAGGACATTTCATAGTTAGAAATGCCGAAGAGGCTACTAAAGAAACATGTTCAAGTTCCAGAAGGCCTGTTCACATTTGGGCTCCCAGAGAAGGGGGTATCTTACCGAGTCAATTTATAAACAAGTCAATTTTAGTCAATTCATAAATAAGTATTTCAATTTTACAAAAACTTGGTGCCCATTGTCTGAAATATCCAGTTAAACTGAAAAATGCTCTCAATTGTTATGTTGTGAGGGATGGAGGAAAGGTTGCATATCTTTTAGTCTATTAAAGATCATGTTTTTCTGTGAATAGGTCTTACCTTAAATAACGGATTATGTTTTGGCAATACTATAATTATATCTTCTGAAACATTAAGTCTCTTGGACTAAGAGGAAGTAAATGAGATCTTTATCCAGGCTTACCTGTTCCCTGAACAAAGTAGGAGATCATCTATATATTGTATCAGAACAAAATCATAAGGGAAATTTAGATTTTTTTATTTGAATATAATTCATACATTGTAACATTAGGTTCAGACCTACACCATAGTGATTTAACAACTCTATAGGTCATGCTATGCTCAACACAAGGGTAGTTACCATGTTACCATACAATCCTATTACAATATCACTGACTATATTCCCTATGCTGTACACCTTTTATTCCCATGACTTACTCATTTCAAAACAGGAAGCCTATATCTCCCACTTCCCTTCACCCAGTCTGCTTATCTCCCCACCCCCTTTCCCCTCTGGCAACCATTACTCTGTTTTCTGTGTTATAGGTCTGATTCTGCTTTCTTTTTTTTTTTTAAGTTTAATTATTTGCATTAAAATTTAGATCACTTAGTGCTTTTTTTAATTTAAATTCAATTAGCCAACATATAGTAGTACATCATTAGTTTCAGATGTAGATCATTTAATTCTTTATTGGGGACATATCAAAAATAGAAGGATACTTCAGTGAACCACTGGGGCACTGACTGTCCCCAGAATCTGTTTTTGTCCTCCCCAGATGAAGGCAAAAAGTTTTATCTGTCCTTTACTAGAGGCAAACTGAAAAAGGCAGAACAAAGGTCCACTACAGAGAATCCAATGGCTTAAGGATGATATTTAGGTTAGGTATTACCAAAAAATCAAGGAATTACAACCCTGTTGATGGCCCTGAGATCTTAAAAATCAATATCTTCATCCATTTGGTTTATTTACTGGAAAAATAGAAGTGTTACAGAACTTAGTTCAGGCTGTAAGATGACATTTGGATAAAAAGCCATAAACTATAGGTTTAAGTCCTTCCTTTCCTCTGGTTTCAAGAGATATTGGGAAAGTTTGGATAACAGTTTGCCAGGATCTATCTGAACTTTAATAGAGTCTACCAATTATTTTTCTAATGTCAGCTAAAGTTTTAATTCATCAATTGTCAAGATCTTTATCTAAGATATACAACAATTATAATGGAAAAGGGAAGGCCATATCCAAAACAGACACAACTTGATTATAAATAAAGGAGACCTCTGAACCTCAAGAAACTATCCCTCTGATATGCTAATTACAATTCCATTTGCAAAGTAAGTCTCTTCTTATTAAACTTTCACAGAGCAGGGTATAGTTAAGGGCTAGGAGACAAGGAATCTGTGAGTAACTTGAAATACCTACCATCTGTATGGTATGTATACCGCAAGCAAGAGGTTTATCAAAGGTGGCAGATTTTAAGGTAGAAAGAATACCATGCTTATCTACCAAAAATAGTGGAGATTTGACCATTTTTATTCATAATGAATTCGCCTTGCATATTTAAGTCTTGTCTAGGCAGAATATTGGGCACTTTTTCATTGGTTGAAGCAATCTCATTGATCTGAATTGAGAAACTTTTCTTTGTCTTGGTTTTCTTTTCCAAGATGGGATAATTTATTTTCCATTGTTCCTTCTGTTAACAATTTCTACAGGTATTCTTGTCAATAGATAGTCTGTTAGAAAGTGGGCCACCCAACTGCTCTGCACAACTCTATGTTTATTTGAGGTCCTCTTTCATCTGTGAAACTACAACACTTTCAAAATGTTCTACCAGGTGTTGTAGTTCAGTAAAAGGGCTATTTCTCTTCTAATTTCTGTTTCCTTAGTGAGTTTTCAATAAAAGGGCTGCTGTTACATTGGTATTTTAATGCACAGGTGTTGTCGGAGTCTAACCCAAAATCTTCTATAATTTCCCCTTTCTAAAGAATAAATAAAATAAAACAAAAATATATATACACATACAAATACATATATTTCCTCTTTTCTGTATTTGCATAATCAAATTATGATCCAACTAATTTTAATGGAAATGTTTAAGAAACAATTTTCTGGAGACTTTACCCTATTTTTCAGGATTTCTTTGAACCTCAGGCTTACTGCAGAAAGAGACCTTTCTGTGACAATTCAATTCTTTTTGCCATCCAAGATCTACCACCTAAGGTTCCAACCAACCTCCACAAAAGTTGATATACATCAAACAACCTTGGGTTCTATGTATTCAAAATGATTCTAAATTCTTCTAAGAATGGCTTTTGTTCTGGGTTTAAGAAAATCCTTATAGTTCTTAATTCAGCTTGGATTCATGTTTTCAATTCTACTGTAGCCAGCATATCTCGTTTATAAGCAAACTGGATGTTCAGAGACAACTGACATTTTGAGGCCTTTTTAAAAAAATATTTTATTTATTTATATGAGAGAGAGAGAGAGAGAGAGAGAGAAAGAGAGAGAGAGAGAGAGCATGAGAGGGGAGAAGATCAGAGGGAGAAGCAGATTCCCTGCAAAGCTGGGGGCCCAATGCAGGGACTCAATCCCGAGACTCCAGGATCATGACCTGAGCCAAAGGCAGTCGCCCAATCAACTGAGCCACCCAGGCGCCCCCATTTTGAGGTTTTTAACAGGTCTTTTGGAAAAGGTAAGACATCTTGTCAGGTCTAGAGGTGAGAAGAGTCAACAGAGGTACAGAACCAGACAGGTCTGAAGAATAGAGAGAAGGAGAACAGGATGTAGGAAGGCAACTAGAGGAAAAAGGAAGGAAATTATTTACTAGAGAAAACAAGTATAGATACTGTTACTTAAGTTTGTCAAATGACTCTTTAGCTTTGGTCAAAACATCCTTTAATAAATCAATTCTTTTCATCAGAACTTTGTTTGTGTACCAAACAAAAGATGCTACTCACTGGGCCCGAGAAACATTGATTCCTTTTATCTTCCAAAGCATCTCTCAAATGAATAATTTTGCTCAAGTTCAAACATTCCCCAGAATGGCCACTGAAAGCCTAAATCATCTTTGGTTAAGTTATGTCATATAGAAAGATAATTGAAAAAAATAGGATTCCAATGAGAGTGCATACAAAACAGGAGTTTTTCCCAAGACTTGGAAAAGATTTATTCTTAAACAACCCCATGAGAGCTAGCAACAGTCAGCTGAAATTGATGCTTGTGCACTTTGTGTCTCAGGGCCCCAATCTAACAGTTTGCAGTCTCCAAACACAGACAGCACACCCCAGAAGGCAGAAGAAGAGAAAACAGTCTCTCTGGATTAAAGCTAAGATCTTAGGACAAAAATATTTAGATGGAAGGAGAATCTTACCCACTGGTGACCCATAGCAAAACTTGTACAGATGCTGGTGGGGTGAGACACTCAAACTCACCTGTCTATGGGACGGTGCAAAAGCACTAAACCAAGCAAAGGGATAAAAAAATAAAATGGCCTGAATCCACCAAGGATGCTGAAAAAATAAGAGCTAATAAGAAAACCCACTTACTAAACTGAGAATAGATAGCCAAGAACTTCCACACAAGAGTATGTATGGAGTTCAGACCCATTGTTCACTTAGCACTGAGTCTGCAAGCTGTGAAAAGCAAGGCACATGGGGTCTCTGTGGGTGCTGCACCCTGCTGGAAGACTGGCATCCTTGTGATGGGCAGTGAAGACCATCTCTCAATGGAAAAACTGGAAATAAAGACCACCAAAATGAGAACAAGCAGAGGCTATTTATTCAGAGCTTGATGTAGCAAGCAGTTAATTGCTGTTACTTACATTTGGTAAGGATTCAAAGGCAGGCAGGACAGTGGGGAAACCTTTCAGAAGGAAAAATGGGAAGGCTTCAGGTATATTTTCACTGGAAGTTGTTGACATGAGGAAGCTGGAGTCAGGCTAAGTAGAAGAAAGGCAACTTATGTGATCACTTTGGGGAGCATATTTGGCTCTCCCTCCTTAGTTCTGAGTTGGAAGTAAGGGCACAAAATAGGGCAGTTAGCAGTCACTGACCAAATCCTGGGTAGATTGCTGCAGAGGTGTAGTTTGCCTTCCCAGGTTGCTTGCTGCAGAGGTCGTAGGTCAGAGTTCTATTGTCATATAAGGTCTAGCCATTGCCTGTTTATACAATCAGTCTCTTGACCTTTTAAAATTTTTTATTTCATTTTCCTTTAATTGTCCCTCCTCTTTGCGTTAACAATTGCAAAAGTCTGCACAATCTAAATATCTAACGCTAGGGGATTATTGGTGGCTATTAAATTTGTACCATTTAATCCCATAATGTTGGTCATTTAGAATTTCTGGGCACCAGCTCCATGTGGACAGAGAGAGAAGGATGCAGATTCTGTGGGCTTTTAAATAGGCTGGCTCCAGATTAAGAACACTCCAGCTCAAGACATACTGGGTCTTCAGCAAGCCAGGGGGAAAGCAAGGGAGATAGAAATTAACTGTCTAGAGATAGGGTGTAATAAATGATAGCAACAGCTACTGTTTTTAAGTCACTGAATCTTCACCACATCTTTAAGGATGCATTTTTATTCCCATTTTACAGATGAGGAAATTGAAACAGAGAGGTTACCCAACATGTGCAACTTGTAAGAGGCAAAGCAGTATTCAAGCCCATGCCAGCCACACTCTTAAGCACTACTATGTTTTTAGCTAACTTAACCAAAAAAACTATGCCTGAGGGCATCAACGGCTGGATTCTGAAGTGCTTAAGACAACTGGATGTGGAGTCATCAGATCTGAGTTCAAATCCCAGCTCTAGGACATACTGATGGTGTGATCTTTAACACGTTTATTAACTTATCTGAGCTTTGAGCTCCTCATCTGAAAAATGGAGAGAATATAACCAGAGCCAGATGAAATCTATTAAGTCTTCCAAGCAGGTATATATAATGCATCATAACATTATTGAAAATAAAATGAAGTAGGAGAAAAGTATTTTCCAGAACTTCCCCCACAAAGAATAGAGCATGTAGCTAGGATGAATATTTTAATCAATTGCTGGGAATGGAGAACAATATGAAGTATAAATAAAGGTTGCTAAGCCACCTTTCTAAGTACAAGTATATCTGATTAACAACAGGACTTTGTTTGATAGAGTGCTTTATGAAATCTTGGGCCAGAGTGTAATTCTTCTGTAAAATAGAAGAATGGCTGTCTTGCCAACAGGAACCCCCTTCATGCACTTCCCCCACACTATCTTCAGCCTCTTCAAAAGTGCTAGAAATTTAAAGATGGTCAGTTTGAAAGAGCACAAATTATTCAGCTGCCATAATGTCCATGTGCCCTGTCCTGCCCCAGCTAAGGTTTAACTCATATAAATATCATAAAGATTAAGTGATATTAGGTATAACCACATGATTGTGAATATTTGACTTCTTTGACCTACAAAAATGGTAATATGGTATGGTTCAACACAATGATAGGATTGGAAATACTTTGATCCAGGACTTGGTCTAAGATGAATTCTTCATAAATCGTAACTAGTCATTTTTTTAAATATATAACGTATTTATTATTTGCTTCAGGAGTACAATGTCTGTGAATCATCAGTTCTTACACAATTCACAGCACTCACCATAGCACATACCCTCCCCAATGTCCATCACCAGCCACTGCTGGAGGGGAGTGTGAGGAGGGATAGGGTGGGCTGCGTAACAGTAACTAGTCTTATTATCACTTGCCAAGAAGAGGCCAGCTTATTCCAGCACGCTTCTGTCAGGCAACATTTTAGGTCCAATCTAACAGGTGGGGGAATTCCCAAAATATAGCGAACACTGGCATCGTGGTTTGGAACATTAGTCCATTCAAAGCAGAATGTCTGCCCATCAGGTGTCTGGCACTAGACACAACTCCCAGAGGGGAGTCCTAGCAAGAGTGCTGCTAGATTGTTGGAGCTTCCCAACCAGCAGACTGTGGGGGATGGGTCTACATTTTATCAGGGGATTAGGAATACACAGAGGGACGCTGAGGCAGAAGCCTAGGCTTTGCACAAAGCCAACCTGAAAGACAGAGGAAAAGAAAAGGAATTGTTTGATTTCTCTTTGTGTTGTCAATCTCAAAATATTTTCCACAGTAAAACAGTTTAGGTGTAACTTTCAAGGAAAGGGGTTATGCAGTCAGAGAACTTCACCCTTACCTTGGAGATGCACAATGCACTTTCATCCAATACCCCTCATTTGACAAGCATTTCTTTAAGGCTAATAGATGTACCTTAGAGACCCTAAAAAATACCTTACCATGAAAAGCATGTTTAATTTTGTTAAACTCTGTGTTTCTCAAATATTTAACTTTTGTTCTTCATAAAATGCTTAACATTCAGTGTTAACATTCTGAAACTAACTTTTCAGAAGATACTCTACGAAATACTTCCTTGGATTATAAGCTTGTTATATGGATATTCTGTGCACTTAGTTCAACTTCTTATCTTCTGTACCAAGCAGGATAGCTGGCATAGAGTTGAATTTAATAAAGGTATTTTGGGAACACCTGGGTGGCTCAGTCAGTTAAGTGTCAGCCTTTAGCTCAGGTCATGATCCAAAGGTCCTGGGATCGAGTCCTACATTGGGCTCCTTGCTCAGTGAGGAGACTGCCTGCCCACTCCCCCTGCTTGTGCTCCCTCCTTCTCTCTGACAATAAATAAAATATTTTTTAAAATTTAAAAGTAAAGATCTTTTGAACCTAATATCATAAGTAAAAGTATCAACTAGATTATTTTTCACATCCCTTTCAGCTTTCAACATTTACAGCTCTGTGATGCATAGATGTACCTAAGAATATACTAGAAATGACCATCACCAGTATCAAGGACACAGTGATTGATAAGGATAATCTAGTTTTTCTTTAGTTCAAATAAATGTTTTGCTTTTTACCAAAGAATCAAAAGGCAGTGCTTAGGAAAATAAGGAAGGTCAAGGAGAACTTCCTGGAGGAGGTAAGCTTTGAGGACATCAGTGTAAGTGTTGACAGAGATGAAGGGCTAGAACGATGAGGCTGGATACAAAAATGGGAAGATGAGTGTATTAATTAAGGTCATTATGCTTGTTTATATTTTTTAAATGGCCTTAAATTCTTTGAGATTCCTTCTTTTCCTTGGTTGCTTCTACCAATAAAGTATGTCAGAAATGATTTATGTGACCTCAGGGTCAAGATCATAAATGGCCATGCAGCTTCACTTGTTGTCTTTGAACACTTGCTCTCCCAATGCTTCTCCTTGGGACACTCTTTCTTAAAACCCAGCCACCATGCTGTGAGGGGACTCAGATACCTGAAGAGGCCACACAGTGCTGCTCCAAGCCACAGTTTCAGGTGAGCCCAGCCTTCATGTCATCCCAACCCAGGTGCCATGTGTGTGAAGGAGCCATCCTAGTTGTAGGACCATTAACCCCACTAGTAGTCCCCACTTTTGAGCTATTTGGGTCACCCCATCTATTCAAGTCTTATCAGCTGAGGCTTCAGACATTATGGGGCAGAGACACACTATTCCCCTGGTACCTTTTCCAAATTCCTGACCCACGGAATCCAGGCCACAGTCTACAGTGTTTCTTTTATAGTACTAAATTTAAAGGTGGTCTGTCTTCCAATAATAAATAACTAGAACAATTATAATGGCTACAAGTGCAAAACTCCAACCAAGTTCACGCAAGCAAAAGGAGAATCTATTGGCTCATGCATCTGGAAAGAGCAGGGGCTGAAGTTGGCCTCGTGGACAATAGTCCAGGAACCGATTTTGTTACCAGAACTCTCTCTCCACCTGCTGCCTCTACTTCTCTTCCCACAGTAACAGGAAAGAAAACTTGTCCCTTCAAAAGTCAGTTTCATTTAACTTCAAGAGAAAGATATTGACCCAGTTGGGCAATGTGTACATTCCTAGGTTAATAACTATGGTTCAAGGACTGGACGTCTAGAAATGGCTGTATCCAGGAGCCTATTTCTCTGGCCAAAGACAGGATCTATGATAAGGAGCTACCAGCAGAACACATCATTACAAGAGAAATTTACCCCAAGAAAGAGGCCAAGAGAGACAAAGCAATTCACGTCTATTATGGTGGTTTAAAATATTACCTCAGGGATGCCTTCTGAAGCAGAGTAGCTCCACTTATCCACAGTTGGAATGAAATGTGGAATGAGCAGGTCTCCCCAACTGAAGATGGGCAAGAAGTCTTATGTCCCCAAAGGACTTGGAGGAATATGCTTTGCTAACACCCACCAGGTATTTTTTGACAAACATGTGGTACATAATTTCACATTGACCATTTCACTGAACACTTGCAACCATCCCAGGAGGCACATAATGTTAATCCCCTGTCATGAGTAAAGAAAACAGGACTCAATTAGAATTACTTGCCCAAGGTCATATGCTTCTAGGGGTCAGAAGTAGCATACAGAGCCCAGACTTCAGTCTCCAAATCTAGAACCCCATATGCAATTCACATGAAGAGCACTGAAAACCCTGGACAGGGTATTATTCATTCAAACTAAGAAAAGAGCTTTATATTTGTATATACAAAATCTAAACACAAATATCCTGAAGTCCTTGTTGTTCGGACATAAATAAGGCAGCAAGGAGTCAGGTTTTGAGACAGGCAGAGACATTAACCACAACCTAAGGGACTTGTTTTCTCCATTGTCTAAGTGCCCTTGGACCTCAGACAAACCCCATATTTCTTGGAAACATGTATTCCTCTGAGAGCCAGGGAAGGCGTGTGGTCCAGTAAATGCAATTAGCAGTCTCACCGCGCGTTTCCTTGCCTGTTGTCTCCCAGAGTGCAGTCATCAGAGAGCTCACAGTTTCAAAGCACTCTCTTCCAAATGACAAGAGTCGCCAGCAGATTTTAAGTGAATTGGAAATGTCTATCAAGGGAGTTTTGGGGATATATGAAAATATTTACTGAGCATCTCCTTTGAACAAGACTCGACTCTAGGCACAAGGGCCCATAGAAGATAGTGACAAGACTCTAGCAAGTTTTTAACCTCATTTACAATGTAGGATTAATGATCATATGAATGATGATACACAAATTTGTATCTCTGGCCCAGCCACCCTTGTAGCTCTAGCCTTTTATATCCAAATGCCTGCTCAAAATTTGCTCTTAGATGTTTCACAGGGGCCCCAGAATCTACGTGACCAAAGCTGAACTAGTGACTGCCTCCCTCAGTCCTGCACCTTCTCTGGTGTTCCTAGTTTTGTGAAATAAAATAAGACTCCCAGCAATTGCACCCCAACATTCCTATCAAATTGAGAATCTTAAACATTAATTTGGAAAATACAGCAAATACACCACCTTCTCATGTCTGAACTCCAAACCAGAGAGTTTTATGCCCTTTTAGCCACTACTGGCAGGGGTGTGGGGGTAAGCCTGTATTTTTAGTTGTTCCTTGTACTTGCGTGCCTGACCTCTCAGTGAACAGGTACAGCTGATCTCTGTAACTGTCCCTGAGACACAGCAGCACTTACTGAAATGGTCAAGCTATTCACCAAATGTTTGAGTGGCAGCACCCTATGAGAACAACTACAGCAGAGAAGAGGACTATGCAGGCCACAACTCAAAATTTCCTATTTTTTCTCTGTAGGGCAATAGCTATGAGGATTGACCCCTTGAATTTGTTTCCAGTTGCTCAGAATCCTTGACTCAATCACAGTAGTGATTCCAAGTTGAGAAGAGAGTCCTCATTGAAGTCAATGGGACTAAGAGTTTGAATTGTTTAATTTGTACCTCCAAAAGGGATATTTTTTCATATTTCATATTTTTCATATTTCATATTCATTTTCATTTTTTCATACAATTCATCATATTGTATCCACAGATTTTACCCTGGAATATCTCTCTCACTAGACTTTGAGCTTCTTAAGACCAGGAACAATGTCTAAACCATATCTCTTGTCCTCATAGAACCAAACTCTGTCCATTTTAGAAGATGTGGATTGAACCACTCCGGACACTAAGCTTCTTGTAGACAGATAGGAATTTTCCATCTCTTTCGATTCCATTATAAAACCAAGAGATGCTTATTGAATTGAGAGTCTTTTTCTTGGTTTTCAGTCCATGGT
This sequence comes from Spilogale gracilis, assembly GCA_004023965.1. Classification (NCBI taxonomy): domain Eukaryota; kingdom Metazoa; phylum Chordata; class Mammalia; order Carnivora; family Mephitidae; genus Spilogale; species Spilogale gracilis. Next base: position 15,677 of record PITA01012017.1, on the reverse strand, counting down.
TTTCAGTAATTAGACGTCAATCTGTACCCTTAATTAAACAGCTAATTGGAGTTAATTTTAGTGGATAGTCCACCAAGGTTGTCGTGAATGAGTATAAAGGTTGCTTGCTTTTTGGTAACCATTTTGTAAGTAAGGAATTTAACTCTTAAAAAGTAATATGGCATTGTGGTCTACCTGGCTTGAGAGAGTGCACTTACTCTTCAGGTGGGTGTGTCAGCATTAGTGTAAGAGAAGAAAAGGGGGCTGCAAGCTGAACTGCGTGGAAACCATTCCTTTCCTGTTGGAGCCACAACTCTATAATATGTGGCATATGTATGGAAGAGTCCAAGCTGCAGCAAGAGGGATGGTGGTTGCAGAGGTAGCATTTAGGGTTGAGCCGAGATATGGGGTGTCTCTTGCGTGGCACTGGAATCAATTTGATCTTGCTTGCTCTTGTTTCCAGTGCTGGAACATCTGTTTTATATTTGACTTTTCATAGCTATCCCACAAGCTCACATACCACACAGCAGAAATACAGGCATGGTAGGTTTGCAAAATGACCTTTTCTTTTTCCTTTTTTTTAAGTAAAATCTGAATGAATGGAAAATAGATGCAGGAGGAAAATCAAAACGCATGACTACCTAAGGTATTTACTCTCTCCACGGATAGTACAATTCTACTCCAGAAGTTTCCAGGGACTAGAAAGTGTTGTAAGTGAAGGCAAAACCCTACTAACAGGGACCTTTTGTCTGTAACTTCCTGTCCAGAAAACAGGAATCTGTTTAAGCTGCTACACCTGTCCCTATATTATACATGAGGCTTCCTCTACTGATAACTTCATTTCTTAACCACTTTCTGTTTTCTGTAGCTCATATCTCACACTCTTCTGATCTGGAATGTTCTAGTCCATGGCCTACCTTTTTATGTTTGCATCCTATCTCCATCTCAATTCCACTTACAGTGTTTTTATAGTGTAGAACCGGCTCCTCTAGACAGATTGCTCTGCCTCCCCCACACACACCCCCCACAGAAGCCTTGCTTTTGGTTGTTCTGGATAACTGATTCCTGTTTCTCAACCCTAGGTCTCTTTGCCTCCCTGTGGAAAGGACCCTTATCAATCTCCTCCTTTGATGCAGGCAAGTCCTGGACATACCCTTGAACTCCTGAAGCTACATTCTGATAATACAGCACTAAAGGGGCACTTGGGTGGCTCAGTCATTAAGCATCTGCCTTCGGCTCAGGTCATGATCCTGGAGTCCCAGGATTGAGCCCCACACCAGGCTCCCTGATGGCAGGAAGTCTGCTTCTCCCTCTCTCACTCCCCTGCTTGTGTCTCTCTCTGTCAAATAAATAAATAAAATCTTTTAAAAAAATACAGCACTAAAATGTTTGAGGGCAGGAAAAATCCATGGAAAGTAAATTAAAATCCAAGAAAATATCTGAAAAAGGCCATAAAAAATGATATATCATGCTATATGCAAATGATGAATCACTGAACATTACATCAAAAACTAATGATGTCCTATGTGTTGGCTAATGGAATTTAAATTTTAAAAAAATTTTAAAAGGAGTTTAAAATGTACCCAATGGTTTTCTACTAATTTCTAATACTTTCTTTTTTTTAATTTTATTTATTTATTTTGAAAGATAGAAACACAGCAAGAGAGGGAACGCAAGCAGGGGGAGTGAGAGAGGGAGAAGCAGGCTTCCTGCCGAGCAGGGAGCCCGACGTGGGGCTCGATCTCGGGTCTCCCGGATCACGACCTGAGCCGAAGGCAGTCACCTAACCAACTGAGCCACCCAGGTGCCCCTAATTTCTAATACTTTCTACTAATTACTAATACTTCCCAGAAAATGGACAGGGCATGTTCCTACCCACTATATTCAACACATTTTTATGTTGCCTAACTTAATAACTTGAAGCCTCTCTCACCCTCCAGAAAGCACAAAACACCTTCTTTTCTAAACAAAGGAACAGAAAGGTGAAGTAAGAGCCTGAGTGAACAATTATCTCCAAAAGTTAAGTAAGTACAGCAAACCTCAGAAGTACTGCGAAAAATGTTGGCTTCATTAGAGTTGTATGTAACCTATTCTATAAATCATTCAAGGAAGGTAATAGAAGACTGAATAGATGAGGGAGAAAAGAAGGTGTTAGAGAAAAGCCTGCTGGAAAAATCACCCACCTCTGGAATTACTATGGAGTCACCTTCCAAAACAAAAGTTATGTACATATGAGTTATATTTCATTTACAAATAGTGATTGAGATCTTCTTTGTATCAGACACTCTATCCAATAAGAAGCCAAACAAAGTACATCCCCTGACCTCAATAAGCTTACAGTCAATTAGGTGGAAACAAAACTAATAATATTTATATGACAAGCACCAGATGCTAGAGGACCACTACATGGGCACCTAGCCCAATATGAACACTCAAAGTTTTCATGAAGGACACATCTAAACTGACTCTTGGAGGCTGGGTAAGAGTTATTGAGATGGGCCTGAAACTACTCAAAAGATCTTCACTAGACCATCATGATTTTTATAATAACCCAATCCTATACACATATTCTCGGGCAGGGAGGCTTGGGCACTTTTGCAATGACTTTACAATCTGGCCATAGAGAGGAGTTCTGCATGCATACAGAACAGATACAAGAATTGCTCAAAGATTGTGAATGCAGGCTAGACATTGTTGTTTCAAGTATATTAGTCCTAGTTTAGTGTTGATACAGAGAAGCAGCAGGATTTGAAAGGGTCAAAAACAATATCTTCATCAGGAGCATCTAAAATGTCTCTGAGCATCACAGAATTAGAAATAGGCTCCTCTAAAGTTAATGAATCTAATCCTCTCAGAGAAAACTGAGGCAGGTGATGACCAATTTCCTTGTCCAAGTGCACATGACCAGGAAGTGGTAGAAAAAGACGAGAGCTCCTTGAAAGTATATTTAGGGGATGCCTGGGTGAATCAGTTGGTTAAGTGACTGCCTTCAGATCAGGTCATGATCCTGGAGTCCTGGGATCAAGCCTCACATTGGGCTCCCCACTCGGTGGGAAGCCTGCTTCTCCCTCTCTCACTCCTTCTGCTTCTTTTCCCTCTCTAGCTGTGTTTCTCTCTGTCAAATAAATAAATAAAATATTTTTAAAAAATATATTTAGGTGAGTATTTCCACTACTTAAAATATAGTTAATGCTCAGTAAATATTGTGTTAATATCTTTATAAGATATTTTTTTAAAAATTCTATTTATTTGAGATAGAGTGAGAGCAAGAGAGAAAGCATGAGTTGGTTGGGGGCGTGGTGGTTGCTGAGGGAGAGGGAGAAGCAGGCTCCCCACTGAACAAGGAGCCTGATGTGGGGCTGATCCCAGGACCCCTGGATCATGACCTGAGCCAAAGGCAGATGCTTAATCAATTGACCCACCCAGCTTCCCCTCTAGAGTATAAGTTTAGGGCAACCCTGAAGCACTGATTTCCAGAAAAGCAACTGAGATGAAGATATCACAATAGATTGATACAAGAAAAAAAGACTATCCCTCAAATAAACAACCTACAGAGTTAGGTTTTAGAGACCAAACAAAGCAGTCCATGTCCAATGGCATGATATAGTCAAGCACTGTATTCTTAGATACTGTGAACACCTCAGTGAATCTTTTCCAAATACCTATTGTATGCCAAGCATTTGAGTACTCTCTGAGATGCAAAGATTAATAAACAAACCAACACCTGATCTCTAACTCCAGTTCATAGGAAAGGAGACAGTACATCCACCCATAATTTTTGCCTATTTCATAGAAGCTAACATACTAGGGGACCAAGTGAGAGGGAGTGTGTGATTCTAACTTAGGTGGACCTATAAAAAAAGAACATTTTATCTTAGCCTTGAATTATGATTAAGTCTTCAGCACAAGACAGGGACATCATAAGCAAAGGAAACAAAATGAAAAATCAGACAGAAGCAAGACAAGAGTGTTTACACCTGGGAATTCTGGATGTTGATGCAGCAAACACAAAAGAGTGCCTCCTGTAAGGAAAGGTGGCCCAGAGACTGAGTTAGACAGGGAGCTACAAAAAGCCAGAGTTACAAAAAAAAACCTAGGTAGTCAGAAGAAGCAGGGAAATTAAGTAGAGCTGAGGCCATGCAACAGACACTGTTGGGCCCCATCTGTATCCCTTCATCATGGACCATTTCTGTACAAGGCAACCCAACTTCCACTTCTGCCACCCATGACTCTCTAGCTACGATAGCCCTCTCTGCCAGCATGCAAGGCAGACCAGAGTGCCCAGGAACTGATGTCTGCTCTCCCCCTTCTCCAAGCAAAGATTAAAAGTGAATAGATGCCTCTCTTCACTAAACTCAGGTAGGAAAACCCTGAAATATGTGCTGCCCTGCAGAATTAGGCTCCAGCTGCCCATGTTTTTAACTTCTGTGATAATAATTCTATACCAGATTCCTTCTCTATCCTGTCTTACTTTTTCACTGTCTTACTGAGGTTTCCTAGGATCCACCCTCAAAATATACTATTTCCATTTGACTTAGTGTCAGGGTCTGCTTCTGAGGGGAAGCCAAACTAAAACATTATCAGAAAAATGATCACAAAACACAATCCAAGTCATCATCAGGAAAATAAAACCAATGGTCAACTTCAAAGATCAGGACAATGCTACAGAAAGAAACCAGGGGACAGAAACCAATAAGTAGGAAAGTGAGAGAAGATGTAAGGTCTGAGCTAGGAAGGCAGTAGGTAGGTGCACCGAAGGACAAGAAGGTCAGAATGAAGGCGACGAAAATCATAGTCTAATGCTCCAGTTATTTGATTCAAGGGCAGGCCTCATGGACAGGCACTTAATAATTTTGATTTGGGGAACTCACGTCAGTGAGAAACTGACGAAAGCTTTGAACTTTCGATCCAGAAGGGAGAAAAAAGTACATATAAACAATTCTGCTTGGAACTTCAAGGGATTCCCAAACCCCAGATTAAGAACCCCTGATTAAAGGCTGTATATAAGGTTGGACTCTGAGGGCCTTGATTGCCTACAGAGTGCTTTAGCATTCATTCCATAGGCAATGGGGAGCCAACAAAGGTTTTTACTATCAGAGTTCCCAAGTGGTTATAGTTTTCCATTCTCAATGGAACCCAAGAAATCTGGATGTTTTTAACAGATTGAAAGAGAGATTGGGGGGAAGCGCATAAATAATTGAGCTCCTTGGTCAAAAATGTTTTCTACCAGATGCACTACAGGGCTTCAAAGGCTGTTGGCTACAGAATCCAGATGCACCTCAATGGAGGCCATAGGGAGTCACTTCCACAGCCAAATGTTTTAGCTTCAAAAATTCCTGGAGCAAGACAGATACTGAATGGAGCTGGAAACAAACTCAGGGCAAACACAGCCTTCTATATTACTACATAGAGCGAGTCTGGTATGCAGAGTGGACAGAGGGAAGGGGAAAGGAAGAGAGAAGAAGAGAGAGAGAGAGAGAACAAAAAAATCCATTTGGAGAGATAAACAGAGCTGGGAGGGCAAACCAGAAAAAATGTAGAGTAGGACCTAATAGAAATACAACTATAGGAAACAAAGGCTAATTTGAGAGCAAACAAGAAATGTATAGAGAAAGAAAAAAAGACAGTAACTGGACTTGAATGATTTGGAATACTAATAGGGAGAAAGAAAAGTTAATTTTTTTCTCTTCTATAAGTGAATTTAAGGAATGGCTATCATATTTTGAGTATCTACTGCATAGAAATACTACATTCAATATCACTATATATAATAATCCTACAAGTAGGGTGTTACTCCCATGTCACAGGTAAATAAACTGAGACCTAGAAGAAACTTGCATAGGGCCAACCGGTAAGCAGTGGTGTAACTGCGCTTTGAACCCAGGCTTGACTGGGAGTCACACACATTACTAGTTCTTATTGCCCTCATCACAGAGCTCAGATTTGTAGACCAAACACAACTGAAGCAAAGACAAATTACATGGCCTATATACCAAAATAAAAATGAAGGATTGTTATCCATGCTATTTCCTGTCTTTTGTGGACTAAGCTGATGGAGCAGGAGGAGGTGCTGTGGCTGGTCACCATGACCATCTGCATGATGACCTTTGAACCTGCACTATGCAAGCCACCTTACTGGCATAGTTCCACTACTCAGTCAGAGCAGGACCTATGGGAAAATGGGAGTATTGGCACACTAGAAGCAGAAGGACCTCAAAGTGGGGCATCCAGACAGATGTCTTCAAGTTTCTGGAGTTTCCCATGGTGCAGCAGAGAGCATGGATGCTGAGCCAGGGGATTTAGACATAAATTTTATTTGACCACCCATTACCTCAACAACCCAATGAACCTCTCACAGCCTTAGTTTATTCATGGGTAAAAATAAAACCACATTTTCAGAGTTAATGTGATAACCAAACAAAATAATGGATGCATGTGTCTAGTACAGTGTCTGGCACAAACCAGTTCTCGAAAACCAGCAATTTGCATCCCAACATCTTTTCATTCTCCTCTTTTTCTATTTGAACCCTTCTGTCTATGTGTTCCCCCTGAACCCACCACCAAGGCCTTTTAGCACCTTAGTTAGATCTCTTTTTCTCACTTCGTCTCCATATACCTATATTTCATATCTAATATAAGAGTAAATTTGCTTTGAATTGTACGATTTGCAAAATTTCTCCTGTTCTATCCATCTGCCTTTACCATGAACCTAGGAAGTGAGCAAACAGGGATCATTACTCTTTTGCTACTATGCTAGAAAGAGACTGAGAGAGTAGGTGTTAGGTGCCCCAGTCATATAGCAAGTAATACAGCAAGTAAGAGTCTAGTTGGCATAAAGGAACAGACCCAAGAAATATGCAAATGCTACTATAATAAAATACCACAGCCTGGCTGACTTTAACAACAGGAATTTATTTTGCACAGATCTGGAGACTGGGCGGTCCAAGACCACAGGCTGGCCAATTAAATTTCTAGTGAGCCCTCTTTTTCTGGCTTCCAAACAGTCATTTTCCCACTATTTCTTCACACCTGGCGGGGGGAGGGTTGTCTCTGATCTCTCTTCTTGACACTAATCCTACTGGACTGCCCATCCCCTTAAGACCTCATTTAACCTTACCCTCCCTCCAAATGTAGTCATACTGGGAACTGGAACTCAACTTCTGAATTTTGGGGGAACTCAAACATTTGGTTTATTACAGGTATCTTGGATAAGTTACTTGCTTTCTTTGGGCTTCTTTTCTTCATCTTTAAAAAAAAAGTTTGTGAGAGCTGTGTCCAACATGCCTTCCTGCTCTGATATTCAAGGATTCTATCTAACATTGAGTAGGTATTATCCAGCAGAAATTTTTCCTGGCCCATACACAATGTCACCTTAAGCTTTTATTTCAAGCTGCCTCCTAGGCAAGAATGTTGCATTTCTTTCAGGGAGTTTCCCTAACAGAGGTCTTATTCATTCAACCAGTAAGCATTTGATGAGCACCTGCTGCATGTTAGTGATAGACTAGATGCTAAGGACATAACTTTAAACAGGAAAAATAAAATCTCCACTTTCCAGTGTAGAAACAGAAGCAAATATTTTCAAGGTCAGTTATAGTGTCAGTTATAGTGCTGGCAGCTACAAATAATGGACATATAAATCCCAATTCAAAACATGAAGTTACATCCACAGACATTTTATTATCTCATGCAACAAGAAGTTCAACGTAGGTACTATGTTCTGATTTTTGTGTCCCCCCAAAATTCATATGTTGAAATCCTAACCCCCACAGGTGATGGTATTGGGAAGAGGGGCTTTTGGAAATCACTCAAGTAATGAAGGTGGAGCCCTCATGAATGAGATTAGTGCCTTATAAAGGAGGCTCCAGAAAGAACTGAGCTCCTCCCACTATGTGAGGACAGAGCAAGAAGGTACTGACGATGAAGCCGGAAAAGAAGCCCTCACCAAACACAACCATGCTTGGACGTTTTCATCTCCAGAACTCTGAGCAATAAATTTTTATTGTTTCCAAGTTTGCCCAGTCTACGGCATTTGGTATAACAGCCCAAACAGAGAGTAGAATTCCTTCAAAAATGTTTTATACAATCTTGGAATGCTACTTCAAAAACTAATGATGTATTATATGGTGACTAAAATAACACAATAAAAATTTTAAAAAGTAATAAAAAAAGAATGTTTTATACACTGTCTCAATACTGTTATAAAAACACAGCTCCTTTTCATTCCTAGCACACTGGCATTGTCAGAAGCTAGTGGGTTTTTTTAAATACAACATGGCTGCCATAGTTTTAAGAACCCACATGTAGAGCAACATCATGCAGCAGAGGAAGCACAGGCATGCCTTCTTATAGATCTCTATCAGTAAAGAACCTTTTCCCAAAGCCCTTAAGAGACTTCTTCTCTCAGCCACTGGCCATTATTGTGTAATATGCCCATCCTTAAGCCAATGACAGAAAAGAGGAATCAAGCTGCCATAAAGAGACAAGCACAACTTACTCCTAGAATAAGGAGCATTGGATGGGCTGTTTCTCTTGAGACACATGGAAAAGTAGGCAGCTGAGCGAATCAAAGTCTTGTGACAAGAAGGAGAGTAGCTGTTGGGTGAACAATACATCAACACCTACAAGCACACAACTCACCACTTTGAGGAATGTAAGACAAGTTAGCCTGAGATACTAAGGGAGCAGAGAGGACAGGCTCCTAAGGGACCAGCATCAGTGTATGTGTTGAAAATAGAAAGCCATAATATTTAAAAGCTCAAGTTTTCAGATGTTTGAGGCAGAACCAGAAATGCAACTGCTTTCGGGTGAAGCGGTGATATTTAGACTCCTATGTGCCTCTGGCATCAGCTGACTTCAGTGGGATATTGCTAGTCCCTTGCAACAGTGTCCAAGCCAGGGCTCGGGGCCAGGGGAGATAAGCTACCTCACGGGAGGTTGGGACCCAAAAGGAACAAACAAAGGTCAATTCTAATGAAGAGACCAGGTTGAGGATTTAATGTGCTGGGATTCAAGAAATGTGGGTTTTGTAGTCAGACAGCCTTGAGTTAAATCCAAGCGCTGCTACTTATTAAGAAAATTATGTAAACGCTTTGGATGTCAGTTTCTTTATCTGTAAAATGAGAATAACTATTTGACCTATAAGGATTAGAAATAAAGTGTGTAAAGCAGGAATAAAGTGCCTGGCATACAGCAGGCATTCTGTAAATGGTAACAGGTGGCTTGGCTAGAAGAAAATGCAAGTGTGAATGGATTCGATGTTAACAAGATGAGAGGGATGAACAAAGCCTATGAAACAAATTCAAACAGAGCTCAAAATTTAAAACACTATTTTCATAGTTCTTTACAACCCTTTTTCACAAAACACCTTTTTCACTCATCATCCCATTGGTTTTCTACAATCAATATATCATTGGGTTTCACCCATTTTACAGATCAAAAAGCTGAGATTCATGGAGGCTTTGGCTGTGACGTAGTTTATCTCTTGTTCCATGGAAGAAGAAACTAAGTAGGAATTCATTTTCTCAGGAAAATCAGGCTTCTAGAGAGATTTGTCTGCAGCTTAAACAGAAACAGTGGGACTCTGAGACTAGCCCATTACTAAGTCATGAGCTCCATCTTCTTAAAGGTCTCCCATAAAAAGCAGTGTTTCTTATGCTTTCTCAGGCATCAGACTTTCCTAGAGGGTTTGTTCAACCACAGATTGCTGGCGGAACCCCCAGAGGATTCAATTCAGTATGTTGGGGGTGGGGCCTAGTAATTTGCATTCCTAACAAGTTTCCAGTTGATGCTAATGCTTCAGAACTACTCCTTGAGAACCATGAGCTCAGACAATGAGCCCCAGAATTTAGATCAGAGCTTCTAATCGTAAATGTTCAAGAATCACCTAGGTAGCCTGTTGAAAATGCAGTTCCCACCTCCTCCCAGAATTAAGGTTCAGATGCATAGCGATGACTCCGACGTAGGAGGTACACCCTACTTTGCTGGAGAAAAGCCAGTTGGTTGATTCTATCAAGATCTTCTTGGCAGTCTCCTCTAATTGTGTTGCTTTATTTACATATAGATTACCTTTACTACTGTACTAATACCTTATTTTATCTACTATTTGAAAATCACAATTTTTTAATTTCATAAACATATACGTAAATGTTCAGTTTTTTTCCTTCACCCCAGTGGGCTGCATCTTCACTTTAGGGAGCACTGAACTCACCAAGTGCTGCTCAAGGTATGTTCCACAAACTGGCATCATCAACATCACCTGGGATCCCATTAGCAGTACAATTTCAGGGCACCAGCCCACACCTACTGAATCAGGATCACTGGGACTGGGGTAATTGGGGTTTTAACAAGCTCCCCCATGTGATTCTATGGATCATAAATTTTGAAAACCACTTCTAGCTAAATATACATAGGCAGCATCTTGAACTCCAAGGTTCTGGAATTCCCACTATAACTAACTTTTTTAATAAATAATTTTGAACCCATGATGATCATACTTTTATTCATGTATCCACTATTATTATGATGCTGTTTTCTTGGCATGACATTGTCAAAGAAAACTATTGTTTTTTATGAAATTTAAGAAAATCTACCTGGTCAGGGAACCAACAGTCTCAGTCTGCCCAAGGCCAAGGGTATTCCCAGGATATAGGGCTTTCTGTACTTAAACTAAGAAATACCTTGGGAAAAATCAAAACAAGTTGGTTACCTCTCCTGGACTCTGTTAACATTAAAAATAAAACTGCCAGGAGCGCCTGGGTGGCTCAGTTGGTTAAGCGACTGCCTTCAGCTCAGGTCATGAACCCGGAGACCCGGGTTCGAGCCCCACATCGGGCTGCCTGCTCGGCGGGAAGCCTGCTTCTCCCTCTCTCACTCCCTCTGCTTGTGTTCTGCTATCACTGTGTTTCTCTCTGTCAAATAAATAAATAAAATCTTTAAAAAAAATAAAATAAAATAAAAAAAAATAAAACTGCCAGCTATTTCGCCAGCAAAGATGGGTTTATTCGGGAATAACAGTAAATGGCAATTCAAGAGAAGCAAGATAAGGCAAAACCACAGGCAAGTCTGCCAACACCAAAGAAGAATTCTCTTTTATGAAGAAAGCAGGAAGTTGGGAGGAGCTGTTTTAAACAAAAAATCCATTGGATTAAACTAAGAGCTGGAAGTATAGTGGTTTTTCATTGTCTGAGTTGTGACTGTCTCTCATTGGTTGGGCTGTTCCCAGAATATGAGGAAAAGCTTTCTTCCTCCTGCTGGGATAGTAAAGTAGTATCCACCTGCAAAGATGCGAAGTTCCTCTCTCCCCATGTATCCACAATTGCCCTAAGTGGTAAGACAGGAGAGCTCCCGCTGCCAAACCTCCCAACTCCATCCTAACACAGATTCCCTTCATTAATTTTCACGACTCCATCATGACAATGTTTGACATCTGTAAGAAATCAACTCATTTTCTCTCCTTCTGCTAACTACACAACTTCTGCATAAGGTGAGTGGGACAGGGCAAAAGAGCCCTAGACTCAAAGACCTAGCTCTGGCTGTCATTTAAGAGCAATGTGACATGTGGCAAATGATCTAATTTATGAAACTCTCCTCATCATCTGCAAAATGGGGACCAAAAACCACTGCTTCCCACACCTCACATGGTAATTGTCAAGGTGAAGAAAGTTGGTGTTATGAAGGTGCTTTATGCATTACAAAGTAGTCTATGAACATAAGGGACAGGCATTTGGCATAGGAAGAGTGGAGGCTTTTGGACAGACAGATCCTACTTTTACCCCAGCATCACATTGGGCACATTATTTTATCTCTCTGAGATGATTCTCATCTGTAAAATGGGGATTCAAATTACCTTTCTCATAAAATATTGAGAAGATTAAAAGAGAAGGTGATCACTAAGCGCCTGGCATATTTGAAGCTCCAAAGTATTAGTTCCCTTCCCCATGATTATAAGACATTCAAAGACTTAATGATAGATTTTTGCAGTTAATGCAATGAATAGCATCATTATGCTTGCTTCCTGAAGTGAAAAGCCACAATAACACTCCTCACTGCTCCCAGGGCCCCTTTGATGTGGCAGGGGGTGGGAAAGGATGTTACTTCCACTTGGTATAACCAAGCCAGAAAAGGTTGTCCAGTTCCTATCCACAGAGGAAGAGAGAGCTACTGGCTTGGAGAGGCCAGGGGCTGAAATTCATAGTGACTTTTGCATCTGTGAAAGCTAAATCTGTAACTTCTACACCTGTTTAGTCATTTCTTCAGTAAATTATGCCTGATGTGAATAGATATTTTAACTAATCTCAAAAAATTGCAAACTAAAAAACAAAAAAATGAACAAGCCTGGCCTGTCCTTGTGGGAAGAAAAAGGTGCCTACAGTTGAATGTCTGTTTTCATACAAAGATTTAGTAATATTTCATTTCTAAAGGATTTCATCCATTCACCAAGCATTTACTGAGCCAGACATCCAGTGTTTTGAGCATCTACTTTGTGCCAGGCTTGGCACATAATAGATATGAATAGTTTTTGCTTGGCAAGAAGCTCCCAGATACAAATAAACACTGAGTTAAAATCCACAGTGAAAAAGTATTAATAGGGATAATTCTGAGGGATGGTGATGGTGAAAAGAAGGTTTAGAAACCCACCTGGGCAATGCTAAAAATGGTCCATGCTCTGTACATTAAATGGGATTGATGGAGATTATAGCCTAGTCTTTGCCTTGGCACATGGCCTCTTCCAGGGAGCCTGGGAGTAAATTTTAGCCAGTGGGATATAAGTGTAAGTGTAATGTCCAGGATCTGCCTTTAATGAAAAGGCATGCTCACCCTTTCCCCCACTCCCCACTTCTTTCTGGATGGAATTCAGTCATGGTAGTCACATGCAGCATCATCTAAGAATGAGGAGGACAGAAGAGGCCTGGGCCCTTCCTTCATGATTTCATAAAGCATAGCCACCTAGGAGCAGCACATTCATATGACAGAATTAAATGTGTCTGTCTCTCATACACCTCTGTTATCTTGGGGCTCCATTATATGCAGGCATATCTATATCCTTTTACACCTACCTATAGGGCAAGTGATTTGTCTGGATGAATTCTGTATATTTCAATTGACAAATATGCCAAACAAAAGACATATACAAATACAAGCTGCCATAAAATGATGAATTATAATCAAAATTATAATAATGAGCACTTCTATGAGTTGTCCAGTGGTTTGCATTTTATTCAGAGGTCACAGAAGCCTGAAATATACAAAGAATCTATCTAGGGAGGCCAGCATTGGACTCTTCCTGGATCCCACCCTCTACTGTTTTGTTTTCCTCCCAGCATGATCTGCTTGAGTCCAAACCCCAGGGATATCTGAGGTAGGAGAGTCTGAGTAACCCCAAAGCCACCTCCAAGGATTCAGCTTCAATACTCTCTTGCCCATAGTCTGACTAGGATATTCTCTTCCAGTTCTGTGGCTGGTTATGTGCCTCAGATAGAGTTCCTAATTTCCTACTTCATGTTTACAGTGTAGACCATGAACACTCAGGGTGGGGACTCTGATAATTCAGATTTTCATTCTCAGCTAGCTCAGGACCTGGCATAGCACAAATACTTGTTGAATATTAAAAGGAAAAAAAGTAAATGAATGATATAGTAAAGTCTACCATTGCCCTCTTAGAAGCCTTCCTATTTTCCAGGTTTTTACTCCAAAGACCAAAAAGCTGTCAAGGAATCCTATTGACTGTCTTTCCAGATACCCTACTGCAACTCTACTAGACTCCCAGGCATGGCACATCTGACCTGTTGGAATAGCCAACTTTTTTGCATCATTTCATCTGTTGTCTTATCCACCTTACCTATCAGACAGAAGGTGCCTACTGATTTCCCTAGGCTGGAATTCAAAAACCCAAGACTGGGAATAAGTTAGATGGCCAAGGCCATGGAGTAAAGAGGAAAGGAGAATTCAGATCTCAATCCTGAGCAAGAGTGGGACTTAAATAAAAGTATGGTCAAAGATATCAAGCTCAAGACAGTGGCCATATAGCTGACCTACACAAGCTATAACTGCACCATCTGCTCAAAAATAATATGCAGGGCATAGTTAGAGAACCCAGAAGGCAGAGTCTAGAAAGATGCAGGGCAAGAAATCTTTTATGAAATATCTCAAGGAATCTTATGGCTGAGAAGAAAGCTAGGAAGAACTCTAAGATAAATCAGGCCCGGCTGCCTGCTCAGACCAGGACTTGCACTCATATCCTTTGGTGATCTTAATTGTCTAGCATGATTCCATCATAGGTCAGTCCTCCAAAATGCAGATGCAAAGATGGGATTAGAAATGCAAATGATTTCAAGAAACAACAGGCATAGACAAGGATGTGAAGAAATGGGAACCCTCTTATACTGTTGATGAGAATGCAAACTGGTGCAGCCACCTGGAAAACAATATGAAGTAGTATGAAGTTTCTTCAAAAAGTTAAAGATGCTCTATGATCTAGCAATTGCTCTACTAGGTGCTTACCCAAAAGATAAAAAAGCACTGATTTGAAGGGATATATGCACCCCAATGTTTATAGGAGCATTATCAATAACAACTAAATTATGGAAAGAACCCATATGTCCATCAAATGATGAACAGATAAAGAAGATGTGATGTATATACATACAAGGGAATATTACTTAACTATAAAGAGTGAAATCTTGATATTTACAATGATGTGAAGGGAGCTAGACAGTATTATACTAAGCAAAAAAAGTCAGTCAGAACAAGACAAATGCCATATAATTTCACTCATATATGCAATTTAAAAAACAAAACAAATGAACATGGAAGGAAAAAGAGAGGAAAACCAAGAAACAGACCCATGGTTCCCAGAGGAGAGGGGGCTAAAGAATAGGTTAAATGATAATGGGTATTAAGGAGAGCAGTTGTTCTGATGAGCACCAGGTATTATATATAAGTATCAAATCACTAAATTCTGCACCTGAAACTAACATTCCACTGAATGTTAATTAATTGAAATTTAAATAAAAACTTATAAAACAAAAATAAAGCAGAAAAAGAAAAAGAAAAGAAAATGCAAGTAATTCATTGAAGACAATGCCTGCAAAAGATAGAGGGAGAAGGAGAAGTGATAGGCAAGCTGTGATGCAGATCTGATACCTGTGGAAGGAGAGGGGTAGACAGAGGATTTGGCAGAAAGAGCCTTGGACTATGGTTCAACTCTGAGAAAGTCTCCACCAGCCCCAAGAGAGCTTCATTGCAAAGATTTTTCACAGAGAATCCTGGGATGGGCAGAAATGGCATCTAGCGCATCCCCAACACACAATGACATTCTTTACAGTTTCCAAGCGGACTCAGAGAAAATCCAGGCTAGAAGGTGCTAGAAGGAGATCATCTTGGTAACAATTTTCAAAACAACTTTCTGCAGTGATGAAACTCCCATATCTGCCCTGCCCCAAATGGTAGCTACTCACCATATGAAGCTGTTGACTACTGGAAGCGTGACTGGTATAACTGAAGAACTGAAGTGTTTTTGTTTGATTAGTTTAAATTTAAGTCATCTTATGTAGCTACTGTTTTAGCACAGATACTGAGTCCAATTTTCTTAAGTGAAGAAATGGAGGAAAAATGGAACATGTCCAACCACATATGAGAAGTTTAAGGGTAGATCTAGGACTTGAACCCAGGCTTTTCAAGTACAGCCTTCTCTCCATCAA
>PITA01012016.1:0-63996 GCA_004023965.1 Spilogale gracilis | reverse complement strand
GAAAGAAATGAAATGAAAGAGTTGTTTTACTACTAGTTCCTCTGCCAGCAATTTAAAAAAGGAATACTATGAATAATTTTGTACTTACAAATTGATATAACTTAGATGAAATTATAGATATATATGTATAATATGATATGCATAATATACATATACACATAAACAATTTTTGAATCAGTAACTGATAAGCTGATAAGCTACCAAATGCAGCAGGCCCAGATGACTTCACTGGTGAATTCTACCAACTTTTTCAAGGAAAAATAATATCAGTTCTCTGTTACCTCTTCCATTAAACAGAAGAAGGAAAAAGACTTAGCATCTTCTTCTTTGAGGTTAGCATTCTAATATAAAAGCAGATAAAAAGATTGCTGAAAAGGAAAACTACAGACCAGTATCTAACATGAATGTAGAAACAGAAATTTTCAGCAGGATGTTAGCAAATCAAATCCAACAACGCATAAAATAAATTATACATCACAATCAAATGTATGCAGATTTTGAAAGTCTGCTCAAAGTTTGAAAATCAATCAGTGCAATTCACCATATCAAATAACTAAAGAAAAAAAGTTCTCTGATCAAATCAAGTGATGCACAAAAAGTATTTGACAGCAAACAAACAAAAACATCTATTCATGATTAAAGAAAAATCCTTACCAACTGGAAATAAAGAGGAATTTTTTAACTTTATGAAAAAATCTACAAAATCTACAGCTAAGATAATACTTATTGGTGAGAGACTGGATACTTTAGAAGACAATTTATCATTTTTTTCAAAGCTAGAATACTCTTACCATATGATCCTGCATTTTGATTCCTAAGTATTAAACAACTGTTTGAAACCTCATGCATAAGCAGGCTTCTGTCTTTGGGTAGGTGGTTACAGAACTTGGATGATCCATATGGCAACATATTAGAATTGGACACATCTCTATGAGTTTATGTATATTAGTATAGATATAAATATTTACATACAGAAATATAGATTGTATCCATACACAGATTAGTATACCACACTTACTTTCTTGTTCTGTCAGTTGAGAAAACCCAGAATCAAAGATTTCAGTAGCAACAAGCACAGTTTCCAAATCTTAGTTTCTAATATTTCATAAAAAGGAGCAGGGCTTCTTAATGAAATAAGAAATATATATGATGAAATAATAAAATATATATGATGATCTTGAAGCAAGTCACAATGCCAGAAAGCAGAGAGGTCCTCAAAAGCAAATACACAAAGAAAACTATCTCAGACTGTGCTGACTTCACAATAATTTATGGACATATTGCACCCTTAAGAAAGTGAGGCATATAACTCTTCACTTTTCAGATGTGGATTATGCATAGTGACATAAAACAATATGCCCATGCATTTATAGCTGACTATTGCCCAAAATAGAATGGACCCAGCTGGTGTGTTTTAACTTTGGATTTACATCCATTTTCTGGGACCAGGAAGCTACGCTGGCATGTTCTTCCCATAGAAATAGTTGAAGTGCAGGGCATCAGGTAGAAACACAGAAAGCCTATAAAATGTCACACTGTCACTTACAGCTCATGCTATTGATTTAAGTAAGCCTCATAATGGAATTCAAATAAGAAGTGGGAAAAGAGAACCCATTCCCTTAGTGAGAAGATGTTTTTAAGTTGACATTCCTGAAGATGTGCCTATGAAGTGGTGAGGCGAAGAAATGGGCCAACAATACAGAACGCTATGGGTAAAAACGAATTCTATACTCTTTCCCTCTTGTAATAAATAATAAGAAAACAAGTCAACACTTATGCAAATTTAGATATTGAATAGCATGGATCCAAAAGACTGGGCTCCTTGAGAAAAGGCAACATAGTATGAGCCTTATGATCATCATTGGTGTTTGCTAGAAGGCGCATCCCCAATAGAACTTGAACAGGAGTAAACAGGCCCCACAGAATGGTCTCTTGTGAATTGAAGAGGTAGGGATTACAACTTCCTAAGTTGAGGCAACTGGAATTTGTAGAGGAGAGCAGGAAATAGAAGGGATCTAGATAAACTAACAGTTTCAGAAATCTGTAAAAGGTTCCCTTCACTCTGTGAAGGGTTGTGAACTGTGTATGCACATGGGGCTTGGCAAGGAATCACTGGGGAACTATATACTATTATCTATGTCTTATAAGTTGGATGTGATAGTTGAAAACAAATCTTAAGAACCTTTATATGCATGTGTATGCATAGAACATCTGCAGTTCTACATGTATTAACTGATTACTTCTACCAAACATTTGAAGAAAACATCAGATCAATCCTATTAAAACTCTATCAGATAATAGATGAGAAAGGAGCATTTCTCAACTTCTGTTATGAGCACTACGCTTATATAATCATCAAACAAAGTACAAGAAAAGAAAGCTACAGATCAATAAGCCTCGGGAGCACTGACACAAAAATATTTAATAGAGGATTAGTCTGAATGAATCTAGGAAAGAAGAAAAATTATCGTAGTTGAGGACCAAGTAGAGTTTATCCAAGTAATGCAAGGCTAGTATAAAATTGAACAGCAAGCAATGTTACTCATTACATTAACAGAGTAAAAGAAACCAAGCATAACATCACCTGAATAAGGTGCAGAAAAATTATTTGAAAAATCCAACATCCATTCATGTATGATTCTTCCTTTTTTGTTTTCTGAAGATCCCAGTGTTTTCACAAGAGCATCTTATTAATACATTTGTTATGAAGCCCTGCCTGATGCTATGCAAGGTATTTATAGTCTTTATAATTTTTTACTGTTAATGTTGAGTATTTTTTATGTTTCATGTTGTTTAGATTTTTTGCTTCTTAGATTACTCTATTTGCTGAAATTCTTAATTTTTATAAACATCTTGTACATACACTGTATTCCACATACTTTATTCTGATTCATATCTTGCCATTTTTGTTCTCAATTTCAGTGTAGTTAGTTTATGTGTGTGTTATGTGTGTATTTCTATAATTTTGTTTTTTAGGTAGTCAGTTGTAACTGAATACTGTTAATGAATTTATAAAGTTTATTATCTTGTGGGGCCTGGATGTCTCAGTTGTTAAGAATCTGCCCTTGACTCAGATCATGATCCCAGGGTACTGGGATCAAGCCCCACATCAGTTTCCCAGCTGAGCTGGAAGCCTGCTTCTCCCTCTCCCACTCCCCCTGCTTATATTCCCTCTCTTGCTGTCTCAGTCTCTGTCAAATAAATAAATAAAACTTAAAAAAAAAAAAAGTGTACTATCTCTGACCAATTTCCAAAGTTTTAGATTCACAAAAGTGAATAGTGAACCATAAACATTCCTAAAATTAAAGCCAATCAGGTTATCTCTCTGAAGTCCACTTGCTATTTTTTGGTTTAGAATTTTCCATATGTATTATTGAGTAATATTAAAAATGATCTTAATTTCTTGTAATCTTTATTTTTGGGGGTTTTGTTATCAAGATGCCATTCACTCATAATTTATAGAAAACTGATCCTCTTTTTTTAATCTAAAAAAATTGTGTAATTTGGAAGTAGTATGGTTTCTGAGGTTTTTGTACACAAATTCTTAGCCTGTTTGGCATCATATATGAGAGTATTTAGCTTTTTAAATTTTTTCCATAGTTAGATTGCTCATTTTGCAAACATTTTCAAATTTATTTTATAGTTATTTATAACATTATATTACCATAAGTATGTATTTCTTATTTCTAGCAATATTTTGGGAGGATTTTGGGAGAATATTTTGAAAGATTATTTTAACATCTTTGTTTCATTTAATATTTACTTTTCATTTAGCATTTAATGTCTGTTTCATTGATTCATGTTACATAAACTATATGCTTACTGATATTTTTGATGTACTTGATTAAGGAAAGATGTTAAAAATGTAAATTTATTAGAATTGCCAATTTGTTCTTGAAGCATTACCACCTTTTGCTACATATATTTAATGATTTTTTTAAAATTTTTAATGATTTAATATTATGAGTATGCATATTTAAGTATTTCCTATCTTTCTTTTGAATTCGAGCCTTATGGAGGCACCTGAGGGGCTCAGTCGGTTAACCATCTGCCTTCGGCTCAGGTAGTGATCCTGGGGTCTTGGGATCAAGCCCCACATCTTACTCCCTGCTCAATAGGAGGCCTGCTTCTCCCTCTCTCACTCCTCCTGCTTGTGTTTCCTCTCTCACTGTGTCTATTTCTGTCAAATAAATAAATAAATAAATAAATAAATAAATAAATAAATAAATAAATCGATCTTTAAAAAAAAAGTGAATTGGAGCTTTATGAATAGGTTGTGACCACTTTTGTCCCTAATAATATTTATTTTATTTTTTTTTAAGATTTTATTTATTCATTTGTCAGAGAGAGAGATCAAGACAGTGAGCACAAGCAGGGAGAATAGCAGGCAGAGGCAGAAGCAGACACCTCGCTGAGCAAGGAGCCCAATGTGGAACTCAGTCCCTGGGCCCTGGGATCATGACCTGAGCTGAAGGCAGACACTTAACTGACTGAGCCATCCAGGCATCCCTAATATTTTTTTTGAAGATTTTATATATTTATTTGAGAGAGAGAGAGTGCAAGCATGGAGTTCAGGAGCAGGGGAGAGGAGCAGAGGGACAGGGAAAGAAAAGCAGACTTCCTGCTGAGCTGGAAGTCCTACCAAGGCTGGGTCCCAGGACACTGAGATCATGATGAACCAAAGGCAGATGCTTAGCTGACTGAGCCACCCAAGCACCCAGTCTAATAATACTTTTCCCTTAAAATTTTTGTCTGCTCTTATTATGGCCCTATGAACATTCTGGTTAAGAGCATGTGTCTGGCATATTGTTTTGATTATTTTGTTTGTTTGTGACTCTTATGTTCCTGTGATTTTAATAGACTTTTTATACTTTTGTCTCCTATACATCCTATCTCACAATTTCTCTCTTGCTTTTCTTTTTGATGTATTGATTTTTTTTTATTTCAATCAATTGCTTCTCTCAAATGCTTTGGAGTTGCACACCCAATGAAAGTAATTTTAGTGGTGATCCTGGAATAGAACTAATATAACCCAAATCTCTCAATTTGTAAAAAAAATTAACTCAAAATAATTCATGGAATTAAATTTAAGACATAAAACTATAAAACTTACAGAAAAATAGCATAAATTGGAATGTATGATAAGGTAAATTCAGAGATGAAACACCAAAGCACCAATTTTAAATGAAAAAAAAGATAAATTGGACTTTACAGTATTACAAAATTTGTTCTACAAAAGACATTAAAGAGGATGAAAATACAGTCTACAGAGAGGGAAGAAATATTTTCAAATTCGATATCCACTAAATAACTAGTGTCTTGAACACATAAAGGACCCTCAAAACTCAAGTGTAAAAAATAATCTTACTAGAAAGTAGGAATGTGTGTATAGATGTATATACATACACACACATACATTTATGCCTTTTGTTAGGGAGAAAATATTTTGTTATTCATCCCTGTAGGCCTTTCATAGGTGACTTTTATCAGATTGAGACGTTGATTTTCAGATATTGTTTTGCTGAGATTTTTATAAAGAATGAATTTTCCATACCATGCTTATTTGTATACATTGAGATAAATAAATGTTTTCTTTTAGATTCCCATATGGTGGATTAGTGTAATTTTCTAGTGTTAAAACACTCTCACACTATTGGAATAAACCCAGCTTACTCATTATGTAGTAGTATCATTTTTAAATATTCTGCTATGAGATTTACTAAGATGTTTAGAATTTTACATATAACTGGATTTAAATATTGATCTATATTTTTTTTCTTGTGCTGTCATTTCTGGTTTTAGTATCAGATTATTATTGGCTTCGTAGAAGGAATGTGAAAATATTCCTTCATTTTCAACCTTATTGAAATTTTAGATGGAATTATCATTTGTTGTTAAAATTTTTGACACAATTCTTCTTCCATCTGGGCCTAAAGTTTTCTTAGTGGGAAGGATTTTAACTAATAATTTAACTTCTTTAATGGGTGTAATCTGTTCAGATGATTTGTTTTTTGAATGAGCTTTGATAGTTTGTGTCTTTAAAGAAGTTAATTCATTTCAGCTTTTGGTTGTCAGGTTTTTTTTTCATGAGATATTTGTAGCATTCCCTTTTGGCATTTTTCGTATCTGTGGATAAGTAGTGGTTTGACTTAGATCATTTTCAATGTTGGTCATTTGTTCCTTTTCTCTCCTTTTTTTTTTTTCCCCTCATTAGTCAGTCTATATAGGAGTTTTTGAATTCTGATCCTATCAAAAATTATATATTTTTTAAATATTTTATCTATTTATTTGACAGAGAGATCACAAGTAGGCAGAGAGGCAGGCAGAGAGAGAGGACGAAGCAAGCAGAGAGCCTGATGCGGGCCTCAATCCCAGGACCCTGAGATCACGACCTGAGCTGAAGGCAGAGGCTTTAACCCACTGAGCCAGCCACCCAGGCACCCCAAAATTATATTTTTAAAAAACAAGTATAATTGATGACAGTGTCTTGTTAGTTGCAGGTGTTTATAATAGTAATTTGTTATTTTTGTACACTATGAAATGGTCATCATGGTAAGTCGTTACCATGTGTCACCACCTGAAGATACTGCATTATTCACTGTGTTCCCTGTCCTGTATATTATCTGCCCATGACTCACTTGTTTGAAACTAGGAGTTTGTACCTCTTAATCCTCTTCACCTATTTCACCTACCCCTCCAACCCCTCTCCACTCTGGTTTGTTTCTAGTATCTATGAATCTTTTTCATTTTGTTTGTTTATTGGTTCTGTTTTTCAGATTTCATGTATAAGTGATATTATATGGTATTTGTCTTTCTCTGCTTGCCTTATTTCTCTCAGCATAACTAATACCTTCTAGGCATATCCATGTTGTTGCTGATGTTATATCCCATTATTTTTTATGGCTAAGTAATATTCCATTGAGTGTGAGCCTCTGTGTGTGTGTGTGTGTGTGTACCACTTCTTTATTCACTTATCTATTGATGAACACTTAGGTTGCTTCTATATGTTGGCTGTTGTAAATAATGCTGCAACCAATAGAGGGGTGTACATATCCCTTTGAATTGATGTTTTCATTTTCTTGAGATAAATACTCAGAAGTGGAATAGCTAGATCATATGGTAATTCTATTTTTAGTTTTTTGAGGAACCTCCATTCTGTTATCCATGGCAGCTGTACTAGTTTACATTCCCACCAACAGTGCATGAGAGTTTCTTTTTCTTCACATCTTCTCCCGCACTTATTTCTTGTCTTTTGGTAACAGCCAGTCAGACATGTTCCAGGTTTGTTTCCTGTTTTTGTTGTTTTGTTTTGTTTTGTTTTGGTGCAGCTATAATTGGGATGTTTTCTTAATTTCTCTTTCTGATAGCTCATTGTTAGTATATAGAAACACAGCCAATTTATGTATGTTAATTTTGTACCCTGAAACCTTTTTTAAAGATTTTATTTATTTATTTGTCAGAGAGAGAGAGCACAAGCAGGGGGAGTGGCAGGCTGAGGGAGAAGCAAGCTCCCAGGTGAGCAAGGATCCTGATGCAGGACTCAGTCCAGGAACCTCAGGATCATGACCTGAGCCAAAAGCTTAATGCTTAACAGACTAAGCCTTCAGCTTTAATGAATTCATTTATTCTAATATTTTTTTGGTGAGGTCATAACACTTTTATATATACAGTATTATGTTGTCTTCAAATAGTGATGTTTTTACTTCTTTTCAATTCGGATGCTTTTTCTTTCTTTTTCTTGTTTCATTGCTGTGTCTACAATTTTGAATACTGTGTTGAATAAAAGAGAGTGGACATCCTTGTCTTGTTCCTGATCAGAAATCACCTTTTGATTTCATTGATTTTTCCATTATTTTTATGTTTTTGTAGATCCATATTTCCATCTGATTTTATTTTCTTCTTTCTTAAAACTTAACATTTCTGTAGTGAAGTTCTGATGGTGATATCTTCAGCTTTGTGTGTTAGAAAAATCTTTATTCTCCTTCACTTTTGAAATAAATTTTTGCTGAGAACAGAATTCTACATTGACTTCTTTTTTCCCCCAGTAATTTATATATATTGTTCCACTGTCCTACTGCTTGCATTTTTCTTTTCCTGACAGGAAATCTGCTGTCAGCCTTATCTTTGCCTGCATATAAGGTGTCTTTTTTTTTCCCCCCCTAGCTGCTTTCAAAATGTTTTTATCACTGGTTTTAAAGTTGACTAGATGTGCCTTGATATAATATCCTCCTCTTCCTGCTTCTTTTGTATGTGCTTTTGATTCTTTGTAAATTTCTGGATCTCTGGTTTCACGAGTTTTATCAAATTAGAAGTCTTTTTTTTTTCTTTCTGCTTTTCCCTCTCCTCATTTTGAGATTTAAAAGTTACACACATATTAGACTTTTGAAATTGTCCTGTAGCTTTCTACTTGCTCATTTATCATTATTTTAAAAATTCATCTTTCTGTGTTTTATTTTGTATTTTTTTATTATTATGTCTTCAATTTCACTAATCTTTTCTTCTGAAGTGACTAATTTGCAATTAATCCTTCCCAGTGTATTTTTTTTATCATAGACATTGAGTTGTCATTATTTTAAGTCTTTTGAATATTTTCTGTCTTTCATTTGGAACATCTGGAATAGAATATAAATATAATTTTTAAAATCCTCATCTGATAATTTTAATTCTGGATATTTCAACTGATGAATTTTTCTTATGTTATAGACCATATATTTCTGCTTTTTTTTTTTTTTGCATGCCTGATAGTATCTGATTCAAAGCCAGGCACCGTAAGTTTTTGCTTTGTTTTTGCTTTTTTTTTTCTTTTTGATCTGGGTATTTTTCTTTTCTTTTTCCTTTCTTTCTTTTTTTCTTTCTTTTTATTTTTTTTTAAGATTTAATTTAATTATTTGGCAGAACAAGAGAGAACACAAGCAGGGGAAGTGGCAGTCAGAGGTAGAGTGAGAAGCAGGATCCCTGCTGGACAGGGAGCCTGATGTGAGATGAGACTTGATCCCAGGACCCTGATATCATGACCTGAGCTGAAGGCAGATGCCACTCAGGTGCCCGATTTTTATTTTCCTATAAACATTCTGGATCTTTATTTTGAGATGCAATTGAGCCACTTAGCAATAATTTAATCCTGTTGGTCTATTTTTAAAAGTTATTGGGACATACTAGAATAATGCTTGATCTAGAATTATTTATCCTATAATACAGAGACCAGACCTTCCGTGAATTCTACTCAATGTCTTGTAAATTTTGAGTTTTTCCAGTCTGATTAGTGGGAATGGTCACTGTTCTGAGCCTTATACAAATGTTGGCCAGTGCTACTTCTGATCCGTTTAGATGCCTCTTTACTTGGCTCCAAGTAGTTTTCTCATACATATGGTTGAAACCATACTTAGTTGAATTCTTGAGGGTAGCCTCTGATCATCTCCAGAAATTACTTGCTCTACACCCCTTTATTCTCCACTATTCTGTCTTACAATCAGTAGCAGCCTTGATCTACCTGGATACTCGATTCTATATCCTCAACTTAAGAAGTCTTTCAGGCTTGTGTGGCTTCATCTTTGGGTCATCCTGGAAACTCTTTCAATGCACTATGTAGATAGGGCTCAATATTCCTATCCCCTAAAACTCACTCTCCTTTATTGTTTCAAACTCAGTGTCCTGAAAATTGCTGTTACATTTATGTTTCCATTTTTGGTTGTTTAAAATGAAAGGGTAAATACAGCCCCTTTTACTTTATTCTGCCAGAAGTAGAGGTTTTCCACCAAGAGAATTTCTAAAAGGCATATTTCTTATATTAAAAGAAGAATGGTGAAATAATTCTGTTTCTGGTCAGAATGAGGTAGTTACTTTCAATGAATATAAAATTCTATGTTGGCATCCATTTCTCATAGCATGCTAAAAATATTATTTCATTTTCTTTTCATTCTCATGCTGCTACTGTAAAGTAAGCTGTTAGTTTGTTATTCTGCCTTCTCTCCTTGGTTCCTTTAAGATATTCCATTATCTAAATATTCTGATTTTTATTTCATTGGTCTGATTTATAGTCCTTTGAATTTATACTATTTAGAATTCAGTGTTATTTTCTAAAAATGAGATTGGTTTAAATTCATTTAGTTCTTTTATTTCTATTTTTTATATTTTCTTGACTTTTTAGGGCACGTTTTCAATAAACTTCAATAAAGTAAATACTTCAAACACTCTTGTACCATTGTTCTCTCTCTTAATCTTCTGTCATGTTGATGTTATCTGAATTATCAGTTCTGAATGACTTTGGCTTTGCTACTTGCCCTTAGCTTTTTCATGGGCAACTGATTTTTTTTTAAAGATTTTATTTATTAATTTATTTGAGAGACAGAATGAGAGAGAGCATGAGAGGGGTAAGGTCAGAGGGAGAAGCCGACTTTCTGCTAAGCAGGGAGCCTGATGCAGGACTCCATCTGGGGACTCCAGGATCATGACCTGAGCTGAAGGCAGCTGCTTAGTCAACTGAATCACCCAGGCACCCACTGAGCCACCCAGGCACCCTTCATAGGCAACAAATTTTAATAAGATGTTTGATTACATTTACTTCATGTACATCCTATAGTATTTTATCAGTTTGTTTCTATTATTTAATGATTTGGGTTTTCTTATGAAATCTACTTAATAATTTTTATAGCTTTATTTTTTCTCCATAATACTTTCAATTCCCATTTTTTCTTTTTTTTTTTTAAAGATTTTATTTATTTGACAGAGAGCGAGATTACAGGTAGGCAGAAAGGCAGGCAGAGAGAGAGGAGGAAACAGGCTCCCTGCTGAGCAGAGACCCTCCCCCTACAGGGGCTTCAATCCCAGGACTCTGAAGATCATGACCTGAGCTGAAAGCAGAGGCTTAACCCCCTGAGCCACCCAGGTACCCTCCCATTTTATTTCTTTAATATTATTAAACATTATGTAGTGGTTAATTTTATGTGTCACCTTAACTGGATCACAGAGTGCCCAGATAATTTAGTTAAACATTATTTTGAATATGGCTGTGAGAGTGTTTCTGAATGAGATTAACATTTGAATTGGTAGACTTGAGAAAAGCAGTTTCCCCTCTGGAATGTTGGTGGGTGTCACTGTGAATCAATTGATGGCCTGAATAAGTTTTTTAAAAAATTGAGTCAGGATTCTTTTCCCTCTTCCAGTTTGTTTTTTAATTGGGGCATTGGTCTTCTCTTGTTTTCAGATTCGGAATGATACATACACTATAGGCTTCTATAATTATGTATATATTATGTACATATACACATATACATACATATATAATCTATTTTTCTCTTTATATAATCTATTGATCTTGTTAATGCATGTTGTATATTATATATATTCTGTTTATATATCTATCACTGATTCTGTTTCTTCAGAGAACCCTAAGATATATTGTACCTTTATATTCATTAATTATTTTAATATTTTCTTTTCATGTAAGTCTCATTCTTTATTTTATTTTATTACTATTCCTTTTTTACTATCATTCATGGATCTTCTTTTTATTATTATTTATGTATTTATTTTTACTTTATTTTTTCAGTGTTCCAAGATAATTTGTTTATGCTCCCACACACAGTGCTTCATGCAATACATGCCCTGAATACCCACCACTAGGCTCACCCATCCCCTCACCCCTCTTCCTTCCAAAACCCTTGGTTTGTTTCTCAATGTCCAAAGTCTCTCATGTTTCATCTTCCTCTCTGATTTACCCCAGTTCACATTTCTTTTCCTTCTCCTAATGTCCTCCATGTTATCCCTTGTGCTCCACAGTAAGTGAAATCATATGATACTTGACTTTCTCTGCTTGGTTTATTTCACTCAGCATAATCTCCTCCAATCCAGTCCATGTTGCTACAAAAGTTGTGTATTCATCCTTTCTGATGGCTCCTTGTTTTCTTATGTTTAGTGATTGATGTTTTGGAAATTTAAAATCTAGTAAAAATAGTTGCATTTTTAAAAATACTTTTCTCTAAAAATGCATATAGTTTCTGTTTCTTAAGTTCCTGGCTGAAGACCAGATGAGCCCATTTAAATTAAATTTGAACACCTTTCATTGTGAAGTTGTTTATGGTCCTCAAATCCATAGAAGGATAGGCATATTATTAGGATGTATTTTGTGACACATACCCATTCAGAATAAAGAAGAAACAACAAGAGTTTCAACATATCCTTCAGCAAGACAATTTTATTTTTTCTATAACTGTAAATCCTGATTTTATGTGTGCTCTCTAATCAAATGTCCCAATAGTCTAGGTCGCAGACTTTGCATTCTGTTTCCAAGTTGGAGGCCATTAGAGATTGGCAGAGACCCCAAAGGTAGACATCAACTCGTATTTGATAATCTTGTTTCATGGAATCCTAGAATTTCTAGAGTCTAAAAATTTTTCTTACTTTGCTACTTATTTATTCCTTTAAAAAGTTGTTCATTTCCTCAAATTTTTTAAATGTATCCATCATTTTAGATACATTGTATCAGGGAGTTTTCATAACATGAATTTCTAAAACAGTATGAAATAATGTCCCTTATTATTCTATTCATTAGCTGAATGTGAAATTAAATAAGAAAGTCTAAAAGAACATGATGTGGCTATACATAAATATGATGGGCTTATTTTACATATACAAAGTTTAGAATTAACTAATCTTTAATGATTATTTAGAAGCTAATCCCATATCTTTAACCATGCATTTTTTATACCAAATTTATAAAATAAGTAACTGAAATGACTATAATTTAAAAATCAGAATAGCAGGGTACTTAGGTGATCAGTCCCTTCAGTGTCTGCCTTTGGGTCAGGTCACGATCGATCTCAGGGTTCTAGAATCCAGCACCATGTGAGGTTCTCTGCTCAGTGGGCAGCCTGCTTCTCCCTGTCACTCTCCCTCTGTGCTTTCCCTCTCTCATAAATAAATAAATAAATAAATCTTTAAAAAAAATAAAAATCAGAATGACAATAAATTTAATAACTTAGTGTAAATGCAGTGTTTCTAAAGAAAGTCTTTGGGAGAGTTATAGAAAATTACATTATCTTTGAGAGGACTGAAAAAAATGGCACTAATATTTGGCAAAGTAAAAACAAGTTAACATAACAATAGCAAATTGTTTAACTGTGGATAGAAAAAAAAAAAAAGTAAAGCCCGCCCTCTTCCCTATCAGTGAGGAAAGGGTGTAAATGAAGAAAGGTATTGAAAAGAAAGAATGAACTAAAAGAGAGTATATGTCTGGCCTGCCCCTAAGGATGGTTAAGATTCTTTCTTCTTTCAATGAAGTCTCTGTATTGCTTTTGATATTAAATCATAGTTGCCTTTTAATAAAAGTTTTATATTAAATTCTCTCTCTGCTGAGCACTTTCTAAATGACAAAAGCAAATGGCAGCATATACTCTCTAGATAGGTGATGTCTTTATTTGGGGGAAAAAATGTAATTTTTGTAATAATGGCTGGCTAGCCACTGTTCACTGGGTTAAAAGCAGAAAAGCAGCACAGTGTACTTTATGTTACTGCCTCATAGCTTCCTAGTTTCTTTTATGGCAGCTCTTGGGTCTTAATTATCTCTGAAGTCCTTAAAACTCTTGGTATAAACTATAGCCCATTTTGGGTGCTTAAATGTATTTGTTACAAGATTGGACAAATGATGCTCCCTGAAAAATGAAAGATAAATATTCAAAATAAAACCATTTCTGTGTCCCAAGTTTTCAGTGGCAATTCAGGAAAGGAATTATGGGATCACTACAATTTATTCCCATTGTACTAGTTAACTTCAGGCATTATTCCTCACATTGATGGAGTACTTTGAGAAAACCTAACATTTTAAGAGATGGTCATGATTATTTTAAATCATTTTAACAATCTGCATCTATTTCTTAAGCATAAGAAAAGGAGTTAATAATATACTTTGGAAGTTTTCTCAAATGTCTAATGTTAATTAGATATGGAACTAAATTTTTTCTCTGATCTTATAGTATTTTTAAAGATAAAACCACATACTTGGGTGTCTCAGTCAGTTAAGCATCCAATTCTTGATTTCAGCTCAAATCTTATCTCAGGATCATGAGTTCAAGCCCCATATTGGGCTCTGTGCTGGATGTGGAAAAAAAATGAAATTAAATATATTAAATATGGAAAAACTACACTAGAAAGATACTTAGAAGGCCAGTGCGTTAAAATGTTTGATTATAGGACTATAAATTTAGAAAGAACCTAAAATGTTGATTATATTTATTTTCCATTTATAACTAAAATGCTTAAAATATTTGTTCATCTTCTTATTTTTAATTACCTCTGGAGACTAATTTTAAAACAAACATGGTGGGCACCTGGGTGGCTCAGTGGGTTAAGCCTCTGCCTTCGGCTCAGGTCATGATCTCAGGGTCCTGGGATCGAGGCCCACGTCAGGCTCTCTGTTCAGTGGGGTGCCTGCTTCCTCCTCTCTCTCTGCATGCCTCTCTGCCTGCTTGTGATCTCTCTCTGTGTGTCAAATAAATAAATAAAATATTTAAAAAAATAAAACAAACATGGTAACTTTGTCTGGGATAAGTAACCTGACACTAGAAAACATTTCTTCATGTGTATCTGATATACATGGCCTCCTGTATGTTGTAACAGTTGTTTTTTTCTCTGACAACTATTGTTTTCAGAATAATAGCTCCCAAATCATATGTCAGCCTCTGTCATTTGATTTAAAAATATTTAAATGATGTATATAATTCTTGTATATAAAAACTTTAAAATTATGGATAACATAATTCAAGGATTGCTACTTGTCAGTCACCATTTTGAGGTCTTTAAATTTATCTAATATTCACAATGATAGTATAAAATTTGCATTATTAATCATTGTTTTTCATATCAGAAATCTCTGGAGGGGCACCTTGGTGGCTTAGTAGGTTGAGCATCTGACTTTTTTTTTTTTTTAAGATTTTATTTATTTGACAGAGAGAAACACAGTGAGAGAGGGAACACAAGCAGGGGGAGTGAGAGAGGGAGAAGTAGGCCTCCCGCAGAGCAGGGAACCTGATGTGGGACTCAGTCCCAGGTCTCCAGGATCATGACCTGAGCCAAAGGCAGTCGCCAACCAACTGAGCTATCCAGGCGCCCGGCATCAGACTTTTGATATCAGCTCCTGTCTCTCAAGATCATGAGATTGAGCCTCATGTCTGGCTCTGAGCTCAGCATGGAGTCTGCCTGTCCCTCTTCCTCTCTGCACTTACACGCTTTCTCTCCCTCAAATAAATAAATAAATAGAATCTTAAAAAAAAAAAAATCTCTGAAGTATGTACCAACTCTATACCTGTAAGTTACCATATAGTAACTATAGTATAGTTACTGTAGTTAATACATTAACTTCAATGTGAGTTTGAGGTGCCTTCTGTAGGGTAGGAAAAAACTTTTCTTCTAATCTTTAGATTCAGTTCTGGGATGAACAAATTAAACTGACAGAAGACAGATTAACTTTGGGGGAAAAAAGGTTTATTTTGTATACATATGGAGCCAACCACGAAGTGACTGGTTGAGTAAGTATTTAAAATTGGAAGTTCATATACCTAAATTAGTAGAGAAAAGAAGTGGGGAGAGAAACCTACAATGGGAAGAATAAAGAGGGTTCTTTAGGAAAGAATAATGAATTTTTAGGAGAATAGACTTTCCTAAAGGTCCGTGACAGTATTTGCCTATACAGGTATGAATAGACTTTCTGTCTCCTTCAGGACCATAAAATACCCCTGGAAAGAGGATTTACGTGCTCTCGCTTCACTGAAGTTGCTACTTTTAGTCAGATAAGGGAAATTCTCAGAAGACTTTATTTCTGCATCTGTTGAATCTCAAATGTCTTCAGATTAAAATAATCTTTATGCAAACTCTGGGGTTCCACGTGGGTCCCTACACTTCTATGTATTTACAATACAGAAGGGACAATATTGGTCATTATATAACTATTGAATACTCATTTGTTGATGGAAAATTTTGATGTGGTATATTCCCTTTGCACTCCATGAGGAGCAATTTATACTTCCATTTTTCTATTTAATCTAATCTATAGATAACACAATTAGTAACCTGCATTCAGTATCACCTGTAGGGGCAGAATTCTCATTCCTATTCTAGTGTGTATATTTAAATATATAAATCTGTCTTACAAATCTCGTATTTTTAACTAAATATAAAGTCATGAATTGTTGCTCAAATCTTGGGATTCAGGCCAGTGAGGGCTTTTATGACATACGGAGGCAAGCTATGTAATTGTTTTGTAGTTTTTTTAAAATACCCTTTAAATACAGTGAAGAAAATCTAGTTTCTCATAAATTGAGATAAGTATCAACGTATTTCTGCTGCACTGAGGGCCGGTAAGTGTCCTTGTTTGGATGACAAACTGGGCGGTTATGTTCCTTTTAAACCCACTTCTGATAGTGTAGCTGTTATCCTACTGACTTTATATGGAAGAGAATGTTTCTTTGTTGTAGCAGATACTCTGAAAGAAAATCTACATTAAAACGGAAAAGTAAAAAGAGAAGTATGGAAACAGGGCGCCTGGGTGGCTCAGTGGGTTAAAGCCACTGCTCAAATCATGATCTCGGGGTCCTGGGATCAAGGCCCGCAGCAGGCTCTCTTTAAATAAAATCTAAAAAAAAAAGAGTATGGAAACATTAACAAAAGGGATGTGTCATCTCTTAAATACTCCATAAAACATTCTTGAAGTAAAATTTCACAAAACAGATAACCTATATAGGTAGGTGCTGTTGTTTACAAATTGCTTCACAAATTGTGAATGGCCGTGGATAAATGAACTGCCGACTTATTTCACAATACTAAGATTACAATAAATGCGACTTCTCTGATTGCTGTAAAAGGTATTGCCTTTTTTACTTTATTGCAGATTTTAGCCCTATTATCCCAGAGACAGTGGCTTTCAAACTGTGATTAAAAAAAGATTTTAATACACTGCCAGTCATATCTATAATAACCAAAAGAAATATCAATTTGACTTCTCAGCAGTTTGCTTATTGTATGCTAAAGTAAAAAATAAGGTCTCATTGACGCTTCTGAAAAAAATTAATTGAATTTAAAGTATATTGAAATGATATATTCATTCTGACAATATCTTTATTCGCTAAAAATAAATTTAGGGAATTATTTTGTTAGAAATTGAAATATTAGTTACTACACACTTTATTGGCAAAATGATTATTCAGTATTACCTTTTATAAGATTAGATGATTAATACAACATATTTATTTTATTTTATTTTTTTTAAATTTTATTTATTTGACAGAGAGAAACACAGCGAGAGAGGGAACACAAGCAGAGGGAGTGAGAGAGGGAGAAGCAGGCTTCCCGCCAAGCAGGGAGCCCGATGCGGGACTTAATCCCAGGTCTCCTGGATCATGACCTGAGCTGAAGGCAGTCGCTTAACCAACTGAGCCACCCAGGCGCCCAATACAACATATTTATTGATTGAGATAATAAGTTAAACTGATTAAATCCATCAGCTTTTTACCTATTGCTTATCAACATTATTAAACATAATTTTGGTATTGCCATACTCAAAATTTTTAAAATACCATATTAATACTACAATATTGTTATTAATAAAAATGATTTTAAAAATATCTTTCACTTTACTACAAATCACTTGACTTAATTTTCAGAGTACTTATGTCAAGCCTAGTCTGTTAATTAAAACTATTTTAAGTTCTAGCAAAAACTACAAATTTAATCATTTTATTCATCTTTGTCAAATATTCTACAGTATTTTAATAACACATTTAGTTCTTTAGATGAAATAATCAAAATTAAGTTTAGAGTTCGCTTTATTTTTTTCTTTTAAAAATATAAAGAAATTTAATCTACCAGTATATTTCAAACAATGAAACTTACATTGAAATTAATTGCTTTTGAAATCTTATTGTATTTGCAAATTACTAAATGTTTTTGTATTATTAACGCCAGGTTTTGTTTCCTTTTATCAAGTGATGTATACAGAGTGAAATTTTGAAAACATGAAATTATAAACTATATATAAAAATTATAGAAATTATAAAATATATATAAAAATACCCTATAATGCCACCATTCATAAACAACTACTATTAATATGTTTTTATTTCATGCCATTGTTTTTCCATTTGCTGATGGTATGTTTGTATATAGACTATTATTTAAAGAGTTTTCTGGCTTCAGTCCCTCTAATCTCATTTACTTAGAATCAAAGTCATTGATAATAAGGTGGTGTGTCTGCACAGTTTTTCCTTTGGTTTCATTGAGCCTGCCACTTATTAAATCTGAACCTAATGTCATTTCCCACTTTGACTTGCCCACTTATAAATCCAAATCAAATTATCCTAAATAAGATTATTTCATAACTAAGGCAGCACGGAGTACAGCTCTCCAACTGACTTTTGAATACTTGGGGACATTAGTAATGACAAATACAGGAGTGATACTATTATCATTTAGTGTGTAGGTCCAGGGAAGCTAAACATTTTGTAATGCACTGGACAAATATTTCCAGCCCAAGACAAATCCTTACCCATTGTGAAACAGAAAGTCTTTAAGAAGAGGGTTTGTACTTTTAAGAAAAAAATCTTAGTATTTTTAAGATATAAAAAAATGTATGCTGTGTCATAGAGTAGCTCTATTTTTAACTTTTTGGAGAATCTTTATACTGTTTCCACAGTGGCTGTACTAGTGTGCATTACCAACAACAGTGTAAACAGATGAACATAGGGGAAGGGAAGGAAAAATAAAATAAGGTGAAAATTGAGAAGATGGCAAACCATAAGAGATGCTGAATTCTAAGAAACAAAGTGAGGGTGCTGGGGGAAAGGTGAGTTGGGGGAATAATTAGTTGATGGGCATTGAGGAGGCACTTGATGTAATGAACACTGAGTTTTATATGCAACTGATGAATCACTAAATTTGACCCCTGAAACTAATATAGTATATGTCAACTACATTGACTATTAATATATAATTAATTAATTGAATATTGAATATATATATATATATATATATATATATATATGAATGTATGTGTTGGCTGTAAGCATCTTTCTTCTGAGTAGTGTTACAAATTATTTTTCTCAGTATACTTCACCCTCCATGATTGGAGAGGTGACATTTTCCCTAACACATTGTAGATGGCACATCTCTCCTCCATTTACTTGCTTAGTTGTCTTTGAGTTCAAAGAACAGGAGTATAACAACAGATGTATTTTACCAAACTTAACCTCTACTGAGGATGTTTAAATGATGAAAAAAAGGAAGAAGGGAAATAAATGGCACAGCAATGGTTCTAAAAAGAAGAGTGGGAATAAGATGTCAGATATATCAAAAAGAATAGACTATATATAGGGAAGGGCATGTCACTACAGAAGAGGAGAAGAAAAAGGATGATCTCATTGTGAATAATTGATGGTTACAGGAAATTAGAGATCTCTTATTAATGACATTTTATTCAGCCTAAGTCTCTCCCAAATTCTAGACTCTCATATTCAGCCACTTCCTCAACTTTGTTGCTTAAATGCCATCATATTACCTCAGTCTTAAAAAACAAAAACACTGAATTTGTGACCATTTTCCTGAAAAGCTGCTCTGTTGACAGCCTTTCTCATCTCAGTTTACCAAAACTCTGTTTTTGCATTTGCATGGATTAAGGACATTGGAGTCATCCTTGACTCCTGAGTTAGTTCAATACATCATTAAATTATTTTAAACATACCTGAAGAACACACATAGAATGATCACTCCTTACCTCTTCTGCTGTTCTAAACCTGGAACAGGCGACTATCATTGATTACTTGGATTGTTGTAGTAGAGTCTAATTGGTCTTTCTGCTTTTATTCTTATTTCATAGAGGCAGCATTACAGCATTCTATTCTGTTCTTTGAAAGACTTAATCTTGTCATTTCTGCTCACACCCTGCAGTGGTTTTCTATGTTAGGCAAAGTAAACAGAGTATCAGAATCTTCTCAATGATCTACTCTGTGAACTGTCCTACTATTTTCTTTCTTCAGTCTGCTCCTTACTGTTAGTCCACAAACTGAGACACACTTTCACTTTATGGTCTATTTACTAGAAATCTGCCTGGGAAACCCATATCCTTTATGTTCAGTCTTTGCTCAAATGCTACTCTTTTATTAGAGCCTATAATTAACCATACTATTCAATACCACCCTTCCTCATCTCTTACCTTGTTTTACTTCTTTTTTTTATCCATATGGTTGTTTCCTTTAAAGAAGTTATTTTCTCCATTTATTAGGTTTATTTCTTACTGCATGTTTTCCCCAACTGGAACATAAGCTTCAAAGTGCCAGAAATGTTGTTTGTTTTATTCAGTAGTATATTGCAAGTGCCTAAAACAGAGTCAAACACAGAGTAGGTGCTCTGGAAGTAATTACTGATGGAATGAATAAAGGAATGCATGCATGTGAAGTTGAGAGGGAACATTATCTATTGAGAGGCATTAAAAGACAAAGTGGGACATGCTGGAATTTCTTTTTCTTTTGCAATGTTAGTTTTTCCTCATTATTGTTTTGTTATTGTCAGTATATAACCATGTTGCAATTTCTCTGGTCCATAAAGAAAACCTTTGGTTACATGTTTCCTCAAACTACTTTCCCTTTTCCCTACATTATTGCAAAATTTTGAAAATTATCTTTACTGTCTCCATTTCCCAACCCCATCATTCAATTCTCAACCCTCAGTGTCAGCCATTTACTTGTTCAAAACTGTTCTTTTCAAGCCTCCAACAACTTTCACGTAAGTCAAATATGAATGGCTAATTAGCAATCCTTACCATATTTTGTATTTCAAAGCCTTTGGTACAGTTGGTCCTGTCTCTCTCCTGGGAATATTTCTCCATGCAATCCTGGTTTTCCTCCTACCATTTGGAACACTCCATTCGATTCTTTCCCTTTCCTGCCCTTTAAATATTGGAGAACTCCAATTCTTATTACTCAATGTCTTCTACAGTTACTCTGGAGGCTTTTCCAACTAGTTGTATGGATTTTGTTAAAATTTATATGGTAAGTATTCCCATCTATACATCTCTCTTCACCATATAAGTTTTGGTGTAGGCTATTGACTCATGCAATTAACAGTCGTTTGGTATCTTTACTTAAAGTTTGCTTTTTTGATCTCTGTACTTCTTCTTCTTTTTTTTTTTTTAACATATAATATATTATTTGTTTTAGGATGGTCTGTGATTCATCAGTAGTACACAAATCACAGCACTCAGCATGGCACATACCTTCCCCAATGTCCAACACCCATTTTCCCCTCCCACCATTTTCTCTTCCAGTAACTCTCAGTTTGTTTCCTGAGATTAAGAGTCTCTTACAGTTTATCCCCCTCTCTGGTTTCATCTTGTTTCATTTTTCCCTTCCTTCCCCTATGATCCCCTGTCTTGTTTCTCAGATTCCTCATATCAGTGAGATCATATAATAGTTGTCTTTCTCTGATTGACTTTTTTCACTTAGCATAATACTTTCTAGTTCCATCCACATTGTTGCAAATGACAAGATTTATCTTTTCCATGGCTGCATAATATTCCATTGTAGATATATACTG
This sequence comes from Spilogale gracilis, assembly GCA_004023965.1. Taxonomy (NCBI): domain Eukaryota; kingdom Metazoa; phylum Chordata; class Mammalia; order Carnivora; family Mephitidae; genus Spilogale; species Spilogale gracilis. The sequence goes on along the minus strand of PITA01012016.1, from coordinate 42,423 downwards.
CATCTTTTTTTTTTAAGATTTTTTTTTTTTTAATTTGACAGAGAGAAACACAACCAGAGAGGGAACACAAGCAGGGGGAGTGAGAGAGGGAGAAGCAGGCTTCCCGCCGAGCAGGAAGCCCGATGTGGGACTCGATCCCGGGTCTCCGGGATCATGACCTGAGCCGAAGGCAGTCGCTCAACCAACTGAGCCACCCAGGAGCCCCTATACTGCATCTTTTTAATCCATTCATCTGTTGATGGACATCCAGGCTCTTTCCATAATTTGGCTATTGTGGACATTGTTGCTTAAGCATTGGGGTGCACGTGGCCCTTTGGTTCACTAAATTTGTATCTTTGGGGTAAATACCAAGTAATGCAATTATTGCTGGGTCATAGGATAGCTCTGTTTTCAACTTTTTTGAGGAACCTCTATACTGTTTTCCAGAGTGGCTGCACCAGCCTGCATTCCCACTAATAGTGTAGGAGGGTTCCCCTTTCTCTGCATCCTCACCAACATCTGTCATTTCCTGACTTGTTAATTTTGGCTAAAATTCTGACTAGTGTGAGGTGATATCTCATTGAGATTTTGATTTGCAGAAATGTCTGTTCATGTCTTCTGACCATTTCTTGATTGTATTCTTTGTTCTTTGGATGTTGAGTTTGATAAGTTCTTCATCGATTTTGGATACTAGCCATTTGCAGATATCTTCTCCCATTCTGTCAGTTGTCTTTGGGCTTTGTTGATTGTTTCCTTTGCTGTGAAGAACCTTTTGATCTTGATGAAGTCCCAATAGTTTATTTTTGTCCTTGCTTCCCTTGCCTTTGGCAATGTTTCTAGGAAGAAGTTGCTGTGCCTGAGATCAAAGAGGTTGCTGCCTGTGTTCTCCTCAAGGATTTTGATGGATTCCTGTTTCACATTTAGGTCTTTCATCAATTTGGGTATTTTTTGTGTGTGTGGTATAAGGAAGTGGTCCAGTTTTATTCTGCTGCATGTAGCTGTACAATTTTCCCAACACCATTTTGTTGAAGAGATTGTCTTTTTTCCATTGGTATTCTTTCCTGCTTGGTTGAAGATTAGTTGACCAGAGTTGAAGGTCTATTTCTGGTCTGTCTGTTCTATTCCATTGATCTATGTGCCTGTTTTTGTGCCAGTACCACACTGTCTCAGTTGGTTGGGAAGCTGACTCTTGATTTCAGCTCAGACCATTATCTCAGGGTCATGGGATCCAACCCTCTGTAGGGCTCCGCACTCCTGGGGAGTCAGCTATGAATTCTCTCTCTCCCTCTCCCTTTACCCCTCCCCCCGTTTATGCTCGTGCATGCTCTCTAAAATAAATAATTTTTAAAAATATTTAAAAATAGATTACACCGTATTCAATGTCCGTAGTCTTTTTTATGATCCCACACTGCAATACAAAGTGAAAGCTGCATGTATTTAACAACTTTCATAAAATTCAAATTGATTATTTGTTTCTGTCCATTTTTGTGAAATTTTCCTTTGGTAAAATTTTCCCTTATTGTTTCTGAAAGACAAGCATATTCACAAAATTTAAAACAAAATAATCCACTGAACATAATTATTTGAATTGAATGAAGAGTTAAGACTGAAAGAAGATATGAGATCATTACATTTTAAAAAAATGTAAATTTCTATACCATTGTAGACTTTTAAAATCTTTTCATCCGGGGCACCTGGGTGGCTCAGTTGGTTAGGCCACTGCCTTTGGTTCAGGTCATGATCCCGGAGACCAGGGATCGAGTCCCACATCGGGCTCCCTGCTTGGCAGGAAGCCTGCTTCTCCCTCTCCTCCCTCTGCTTGTGTTCCCTCTCTGGCTGTATTTCTCTCTGTCAAATAATTAAAATCTTAAAAAAGAAAAAAAATCTTTTCATCCCACTAAAGCAAATACATATCTGAAATGATCAGACAGTTTAGCTATATTTACATACCCTCGATCCCTAATTGTTAGACACGGACATAGGCTCTCATATAGCTTCATACGTTCCCTGAGTTTTTCCTCAATTATATTTTTAACTATGCACTATTTCCCACCTACATTTTCAAGCATTAGTCTTATTTGTAGCAATTTCAGTAATTTCATCTAGTAGGAAATTCATATGTATCTTAATATAACCTATTTGAATATGGTAGAACCACTGTCACAGTGCACCAGTTCTGTCGTTCTTCGCACTAAAGGTAATTTCCAGCTGTAGGCGAATGTTGGACTTTAGAATATAAGCATTTAATTTTTTCTGCAGCTGAACACATTATTTTTATAGAATCATATATAGGTTCAGCATATGATGAAAGACAATGGATGCTGTATGGATTTTTAGGTGCACTCAAAGCCTTGGGTCAAACTAGAACTGATTGACCCACTTACAAATCAAAATTGAGGCTTTGACACTGCCCTCCCTTGCTGCAGTGGACTGTATTTGACAGGTTTCTAATAAACTTTAAAAAAGTATACTCTTTAATATTGTGTTCCCACGTTTACTTTAAAAAAATTTCAAAGACTGTAATTCTTGTGACTATTATTTTATTTTTTTTAAATATTTTATCTTTGTTGGAGAGAGAGAGAAAAAGAGTGTGGGAGGAGTGGAGGGAGAAGCAGACTCCCTGCTCAGCAGGGAGCGCACTGAGGGACTCAATCCCAGTACCCCAAGATCATGACCTAAGCCAGATGCTTAACCAACTAAGCCACCTAGGTGCCCATAACTATTATTTTAGTCAAACTCAGTATAACTGTGATACTTTGCAATAAATATGTAAATATATGTCTTTTGATAGGAATAAAAAAAGAAAATATCTTCCCTGTATTCCTTTGGGTGTGTTATTTGGTGGTTCTCTGACAGTAAGTTTTTTCCTTTAATTTAGTTTCAAACAATAATTATTAGGATTTTTGTTATACTCTAGTAATTAGTTGGTGATACATTTTCCAAAAACTTGTCTATAACAGTGATTTCCATCTACTAATTATAATTATGCTGCTCTTTGTACTTATAGTTTGTTTTGCCATGTGTAAGAAACATTTACTTAGATCATTTTGATATACAATTAAGGGAAGAGCAAATTGAGCTTCATTGAAAACAGTGTAGGAATTGATTTTAAGTCTCAGATCTTTTGGACACTTTTTACCTCTCCACTCTAGATGGTTGTAGCTTTAGGGAGTTCTGCATTACAGGAATAGAATTTAGTGATTCCCCGCTTACATGTAACACCCAATGTTCATCACACATAGGCATTTTGTTTCCATGTATATTTTCATTGTAACATTTTTCTTCATATTGTCTGTCCGTGTTTAAAAATAATTTTAGGATATTAGCAGCTTGAATTCCACTACTGTTACTAGGAAAGAGGAAGGCATACTGAAACACAACATTTCTCGTTTTTTGGAATTTAAAATTTGAATACAAAAGCTGAATATGAAACAATGTATCTTCACTGTAGTCTCTTTGGGGGGATGAAATTTATATACTCAGTATGACTTCAGTATGTCACTGAACAAACCCTGAGCCTTGTTTCTATATTCCTTTAGTTGGAAAAAAACTAAGAACCAAGAACCAAAAAACGTTTTAAGGGGAGAAAGATTTCTGAACTCGTTACTCTTTTAAGCTATTCATTAAGATCTTACTGATATGTTTTGTAGTGCTATCATTCTAAAGTCAAAGATTTTTCTGAATCCAAAAGAAAAACTATTAAGATTACAAAGACCTTTTTGTTTGGACTTTTAAAAATTGTATGTAGTTGAGTAAATAGAAATTGCCTATTTCTACTTAATTTCTTCCTGTGTTTAGCCTATAAACTAAGAATGTCTGTGTTTGTGCACGAATAGATACAGAAGATTATGAAAATTATTACCTATAGGACTTAATATTTCTGTTGTTTTTATTACTTTTATTTATGTCAAATGAATGTATTTGCATGTACATACATATTTATGTAAATTCACATTTTACTATATATTTGGAAAGACAAAATATAAATCATAAGTAAAAATACTGAAAGTATATGCAAATTATAAAGTCAGTATGTACTGGATGATGAGGAGATGATTTTATTCAAGCTATTGAAATAGAATATTCATTAATCATGAATATCTCAAATGAAAAGAAGGGGGCTTGCAAGTTTATAGAGCTAGTGAGAAGGGACTCATTCATGATTCTCATGGATTTTAAGGAGGAATGGACAGTGTTACTTACCTGTTTCCCAGTCTTTCATTTACCTTTTGTAAATACATAAATGCCATCTTTATTATGTAAAATGTGATTATATCTAAAATCAACTACTTTTCATACAAATATTACATTATTTTCTCTTAAGCATAGGTTCCTAGAAATTTTTGTTATTCTAAAAAATTATAGGAATGTATATTCCATATGTAAACTATTAGTATAAAATACAATGTCCTTTAAAACTTTTTCAGTACTAATCAAATGAGTAAAACACAAAGACATTAAAACAGTAAATGATGCATACTAATATGGTAAACATATTTTTTAGGCCATAAAAGAAATGTGAAGATAATCATTTCAAGCAATAAAGTCTACACATTCAATTAATAGAGTATGATGTTGAGCTGTAGGAGAATCACTGCTTTAATAAGAGAAAAAGATTTACAAAACAAAATATCTACCCGCAATCCTTTATCAGTTTATACATCTAACTCAGCATTAAGGAAATATTTGATAATTTTACATTCATAAATGTAGTATGTGATGGATTTTTCAGTTTACCTTTCTCTATTTCTGCACACCATCTCTGAATATATATTAGACAAATAACAAGAGAGGGTAGAAATTATGGGCTAAGATATTTTAAAAGATGAAAGACTAGAAAATACAGATTTATGATATATTTTGAAAATAGCAATTTACTAGAGGATTGGAAATTTATGGGAACATTCATTGAATAAAAATTCATTAAATTGCTTAACTACATTAAGTATTTAATAGGTGTAGGCAGTGTGCATGAGTTTTCATTATAGGATTCCAATTTCTTGAACTCACTGCCCATGAAGCCTGAGATGGCATGCAAATGAATATTGATAAGTGCTAAAATTAAACATAGAATTAAGATAGTCATTGGATAAGATATATCTATGTATGGCTATTTAAATATTTTTTATTAAAGAAATTTTAGAGATGTTTATTTGTATGCATGGAACTAAAAGTGTATAAATGCATTTATGTGGTACAGTCTGAATAATAAATAGCAAGTAAAACTTGAAAAATATATAAACTTGAAATAAATTATGTTTCTAAGCTCTAGGAAATATTACTACTTTGTCTTTAATTTCATCCAGATTTTGTACATTCTTTCTTACCTTGACAGTTATGAGCTCCATCTAAGTAGAGTTAATTTCAGAATAATAAAATATAATACTTCTTTACTTCAAGTTCTGATAAATTTTAAAATCAAATTTACGGGCGCCTGGGTGGCTCAGTGGGTTAAAGCCTCTGCCTTTGGCTCAGGTCATGATCTAAGGGTCCTGGGATCGAGGTCCACACTCTCGAGGAGCCTGTTTCCTCCTCTCTCTCTGCCTGCCTCTCTGCCTACTTGTGATCTCTCTCTGTCAAATAAATAAATAAAATCTTAAAAAAATAATAAAATAAAATTTACACATATGTTTTACTTCAGTGAAATACTTTTGATTTTTCTCTCTAGGTTTTTCAAGCCAAAAAAGCTCGTTCATTTATTTATTCAACTACCTTTCACCTAGTGCCTCCAATTTTTAAGCACTGTACTTAGAATACAATTATGAATGAAACCAGTACAGATGCCCTGACAATATGAAGCTTCCAATCTCATGAAAAGTTATATATTATACAAAAAGAAAAGTAAATGTGATTAACATAAGGGATGATTTTGGTATTCTGTGGGAGTATTTAATAAAAGAGTCCATATTAGTCTTTGACCTGAGGCAGGCACACTTATAAGGGAACAATAGGAGTAGGTGATATCTTTTCAGGCACAGGAAAACTGGTTCAGAGTTTGAAGTAATCATGGCCATTAAAGGAACTGAATGAAGGTAGGTCAGTTTAGTTAATGTATTGTATTCATCAGCATTCTCCAAAGAAATAGTACCAATAGGATACACAAAGAAATATATGAGGAGATTTATTATAGGAATTGGCTCACAAGTGTTTGGTGGTGGTGAAATCCCTCAGTCTGCCAACTGCATGCTAGAGAATAAGGAAAGCCAGTAGTATAATTCAGTATGAGTCTGAGGGCCTGAGAGCCTATGGTGTATGTGCCAGAATATGAAGGCCCAAGAACCAGGAGCTCTAATGTCCAAGGGCAGGAAAAGATGGACATCCCTGTTCAAGAAGAAAAAGAAAATTCTCCCTTTTGTTCTCTATTGGGCCCCTAAATGTATTAAATGAGACATTCACTCAGTCTACTGAATCAAATGCTAATCTATTCCAGGAACACCCTCACAGACAGATCCATAAATACTGTCTTACCAGCTGCCTGGATCTCCTTTACGTAGGCCAGTCATCATGTTGACACATAAAACTTCCCATCACAGGTATGGAGAGCCAAGGGGATGAACTGTAAAAGGAATCGAGAAAGGCAGGCAGAAAGTAAACCCTGCAAAACACTGTTGGCTGGATTTTGGATCTGTTCAAATGTCAACAAGATGTCACTGAATTGTTTTATACATTAAAATGCATAGTTATATTTGATAAAGGTAATCATAGCTGAAGGATAAATCATAAAGAACAGGAGTTGATGTCAAAGATTCAATTAAGAGAATATTACAGTAATCCACAGGAAAAAAGATGGTCACTTCACAGTGAGGAACAATATAGTAGATAGGTTTCAGAGAGTTATATGGACTAGAATATACTGGATTTGTAAAACTGATAGGGAAGGAGAGAAAGAATCAAGAATAATTCCAGGTTTGGGATTAAGGGAGTTGAGTAAAACCATGGTATAATAATTTCCTGGTTTAGGCAGCAAGTAAGAGCACTATGTTTGGAGGGGAAAATGATGTTAAATAGGAAATACCTGTGAGACATTTAAAGGTTGATGTTAATGAGACTTACATGTCCAGGCCCTGGATTGATATTAGCTGGAGATACAAATATAATGGCTTTTTCATATAGATTATAATTGAGTCAATGAAAGTAGATGCAGATTGAGCAAATATAAATCCCAGAAAACCTCTAATAATGAATATACTGATAAGGAGGAACATTTTATGGTATTGCAAAGTCTAAGAGAAAGAATGTTTCTAGAGAGAAGCGGGCCCAGTCCTATAGGTGCTGGTGTGAGGGCACAGCAGGTTACAGTAAATGCATACTCACTCCCTTACTGATATGGAGTTGCTAACAATATTTGAGGGAAATTATGGGATAGTTTTCCATGTAGCCTCTCTCAGTATGAGACTAGGAATAGCTGGCTGATGAGCACTTGGAAATAGCATGTGTAAGAAACTCCACAGGAAAGTTTGCTTCTTTCAGCCCTGCAGAGGAACTGTCTACTTAAATCTGGAAAACAGTTACCAGATAGTAATAGTACATTCATTTTTATTTCATTATAAAATGCATATGAAATATAATGTATATTATATAATATATATGATATAAATACATAGTGTGGTAAAGACTTCTCTGATATTTTAGAAATACCCTGTCTATGCCTTCAAAAAAGCATGTTTTTTTTGTTCATTTTTCAGTTACTTGGTATATTTACCAGTACTGTTTTATAGCCAGTTTAATAGAATCATATAAAAACATCCCTTTATAAAAATTTTTATTTTTTAGTAAGAGTTGTATATTTATAATAAAATCAAGAGGAAGATAACAGAGATTTTCCATATACTCCCTGCCCCCACAGGCATGGCCTCCCCCATTGTCAGTATTACTCACTAGTATGGCACATTTATTAAAATTGGTGAACTTACAGTGATACATCATTATCACGCTGAATTTAAAGTTTATATATAAAGGTTCCCTTTTATACATTCTATGAATTTGGACAAATGTATTAATGACATATTCATCATTATCTTATCATATGAAGTATTTACAATGCCCTGAAAATCTTCTATGCTCTGCCTGTTTATTTCTACCCCCACCACTTCTGACAACCAATCACTGGCCTTTTAATTGCCTCCATAGTTGTGTGTTTTCCAGAAAGTCATATAGTTAGAATCATAAAATATGTAGCCTTCTCAGATTTGCTTCTTTCAATTAGTAATATGCATTTAAGATTTCTCCATATCTTTTCATGGTTTAATGATTGATTTCTTTTTGGTGCTGAATAATATTTTATTTTCTGCATGGTAACACAGTTCCTTAATCGATTTATCTATTGAAGGGTATCTTGGCTGCTTCCAAGTTTTGGCATTATGGATAAAGCCGCTTTACACATCTATTTTGATGAACATTAGCATGTTTTATAAACATCAGGTTTTTGTGTAGACATAAGTTTCCAACTCCTTTGGATAAATACCAAGGAACATGATTGCTGGATAAAATGGTAAGAAAATGTTTAATTTTGTCAAAAACCATCAGATTATTTTCCAATACAGATATACCATTTTGCATTTCCATCAGCAGCATATGAGAATTCTTGTTTCTTCACATCCTTGCCATCATTTGGCAGTCAAAGTTCTGGATTTTAGCCATTCTAACAGGTGTGTAGTGTTATCTCATTGTTTTAATTCGCATTTCCCTAATAACATGATGTTGAGCATCTTCTCTTATGCTTATTTGCCTATTTGCCATCTTTGAAGTCTTCGGCAAGGTATCTCTTAAGATCTTGTCTCAATTATTAATCAGTGTGTTGTTTTCCTATTGTTGAGTTTTAAGAATTATTGTCTGTATTTTTTAATGAATACAGAAATCAGATATTTCTTTTGCAAGTATTTTCTCTCAGGCTTGTCTTTCAATTCTCTTGATGTTGTCTTTCATAGAGCAGAATTATTAATTTTAATGATGTCTAGCTTATCAATTCTTTCTTTCATGGATCATGTTTTTGGTATTGTATCTAAAAAGTATTAACATATCCAAGGTCATCTAGATTTTCTCTTATGTTATCTTGTTATCTTATGTTAACATGTCTAGATTCATGTTTTTTCATGCAGATGTCCAGTTGTTCCAATACCATTTATAGAAAAGACTGTCTTTGCACTTTGTTTTGTCTTTGCTTCTTTGTCAAAGATCAGCTGACTCTTATGTGAGTCTGTGTCTGGGCTGCTATAGTGTTTGTATATTCTATTTACCTATTTGTAATTTGTATTATCTATTTATCATTTGTATATTATTTTTGTATGTTCTGTTTATCTATTTGTGTATTCTGTTGCCAATACCAAATGGTCTTTGATTTTAAAGTTATGGTAAGTCATGAAGTCTGGTAGTGTCAGTTCTCCAACTTTGTTATTCAGTATTTTGTTGGCACTTAAGAGTCTTTGCCTCTCCACATAAACTTTAGAATTAATTTGTCCATATCGATAAAATAACTTGCTGGGATTTTGATGTAGATTGCATACAATCCATAGATCAAGTTGGGAAGTATTGACATCTTTACAATATTCATCTTCATATCCATGGCCTGGAATATTTTTCCATTTCTTTAATTTTTTTTAATTTTGTTCATCAGACTTTTGCAGTTTTCTTCATATGTTCTTATGCATATTTTTTAGACTTATACCTAAATATTTCATTTTTGGGATGTGTTGATAGAAATAGTATTATGTTTTTCATTTCAAATCCACTTGTCATTGTTGATATATAGGAAATCAGTTGACTTTTGTATCTTAACCTTGCTCCCTGCAATCTTGCTATAATTGTTGATTAGTTCCTGAAGGTTTTTTTTGTTGATTCATTTGGATTTTCTGGTAGACAATCATGTCATTTGTGAACAAAGACAGTGTTATGTCTTTCTTCCCACTGTGTATACATTTATTTTCTTTTCTTGTTTTATTGCATTAGCAAGGACTTCTAGTATGATATTGAAAAGCAGTGGTGAGAGGGGACAAACCAGATCTTAGTAGGAAAGCTTCAAGGTTTTATCACTAAGAATGATGTTTAGCTGTAGGTTTTTTACAGATAAATTTATCAAGTTGAGAAATTTTCCCTTCTATTATTAGTTTCCTGAGTTTTTGTAACTCTTTAAATGGGTGATGGATTTTGTCAATTTTTTTTTCTGTATCTATTTATATGATTATGTGATTATTCTTTTTTTGTTTTTTGATATGATGTTTTACATCAATTGATTTTTGGGAGCACCTGGGTGGCTCAGTTATTAAGTGTCTACCTTCAGCTCAGGGTCCTGGGATTGAGCCCTGTGTCGAGCTCCCTGCTAATATTTTGTTAAGGATTTTGCGTATGTCTTCATGAGCTATATTGGTCTCTATTTTTCTTTTCTGGTAATTTCTTTGTCTGTTTTTGATTGGTTAATACTGGCCCTCTACTCCTATCTTCTGAAAGAGATGATTGTAGAGGATTAGTAGAATTTCTTCCTAAAGTATGTGGTAGAATTAACCAGTGAATCCAATTGTACAAAATTTTCACAGTATGATCTTTAGTTCCAGGTCAAAGGTACAATGGAGGGAAAAGTCACTAAAATAAATTTCCATTTCAGAGATTCAGTAGCTTTTGGATATCATGAATCTCTAATATTTATAAAAAACAAAATACTGGAGGGTGCCTTGGTGGCTCAGTGGGTTAAAGCCTCTGCCATCGGTTCAGGTCATGATCTCAGGGTCCTGGGATCAAGGCCCGTGTCGGGCTCTCTGCTCGGCGGGGAGCCTGTTTCCTCTGCTCTCTCTGCCTTCCTCTCTGCCTACTTGTGATCTCTCTCTCTCTCTCTCTCTCTGTCTGTCTTCCTCTCTCTCTCTCTCTCTCTTTCTCTCTCTGTCAAATAAATAAATAAAATCTTTAAAAAAAATTTAAACCATACTGGAGATATTACAGTCATGTAAAGCAGTTATTGTATACCTTTATCTATCTCTAGTGATTTCTCAACTTTGAAAACCTATTCCAGGAATAAACTAGTAAATACATTTAACATCATCCTTTTCTTAACTGAATGTCACATAACCTGTAAGGTAAGTGAATGTGCCCCCATTTATAATCACTCTACCAGAGTCTAGAAGCATGAAGCAGATTAAGAAGGATGGCTGAAGTAGCCAAATACACAAATTACTTAAACCTCCCTTGATATTTTCGTTTCCGTGATACAAACTCTAGTCAGTAACCCAATGGGAATTGATTGATAGCTAGTATTAAATTGTGAATTACTCATGTGTAAATTAGATATTCATTTCATCAGCAGACTTGTATACTAATTTATCTAAATTCACAATAACAAAGCTGTATCTAGAAATCTTCTCTGCAAGAGACTGTAATTAGAAGTACAACATATGATCACATAATTCAAACATCTAAGAATTATAACCATTTTTTCCCACCACACCAGCTACCACATATTTCTATAATTCTTTCTCTTTTTTTGATAGGCTTTCATCTTTTACCTGAATGATTGCAGTCATTGCATTTAATAGTCCCATTTTCAGTATCATATCCACCAAGACACTCTAAAATACAAATTTATTATATTACTACTATAAATTGTTATGATTCCTCTTTTGTACCAAGTGCCAGAAGACAAAATGGTTACTTTCTACTGTTCCACGAAAGATCCTTAGTCGACTTCTAACATTTATCCATTTTTTTTTGAAGATTTTTATTTATTTATTTAACAGAGAAAAACACAGCTAGAGAGGGAACACAAGCAGGAGAGTGAGAGAGGGAGAAGCAGGCTTCCCGCTGAGCAGGGAGCCCGATGTGGGGCTCGATCCCGGGTCTCCGGATCATGACCTGAGCCGAAGGCAGTCGCTTAACCAACTGAGCCACCCAAGCTCCCCTCTTTATGGTTTTATATAGACGTGCAGTGATATATTTTACTATAAAAATTAGGATTTTAAAGGGCTTCCAAGGATATAATTATGCATTAAATATATTAAGTACCCTTGTTTATGTTAGTGGTTTTAGTAGTAGTATTCTTTCAAGTTAAAGAATCATTTAAAAAAGTCATTGATTTGTTTATTATAATACAAAAATGCAAAATATTCAGGAATAAATATGAAAAGAATTGAACTTATTTTATTTAACCCGGCGTAGATGCTATGATTTCCAAAGAAATCAAGGAAATGGACCACAGGCTCAGTCCACCAACCAAGTATCTAGAAAGATTAATTCAACTAATAATATAGTCTAGAAAATACAGAGAGGAAGCTCTAAAAGCTGTAGTCTAGACCTGCAACATGTTATCAAGAATATGCAGAGCAAAAGGACCAGAAATATAGGAATATTTGAAAGAGTTATTATTATTATTATTATTTTTTTAAAGATTTTATTTATTTGACAGAGAGAAACACAGCCAGGGAGGGAACACAAGCAGAGGGAGTGAGAGAAGGAGAAGCAGGCTTCCCGCTGAGCAGGGAGCCTGATGTGGGACTCAATCCTGGGTCTCCGGGACCATGACCCGAGCCGAAGGCAGTCGCTTAACCAACTGAGCCACCCAGGCGCCCCGAAAGAGTTATTATTTTTATGTTGTTCAAGGTGGTTCTTTCAACTAAGACAGTAGTTTATATGCTGGTCATTTCCATTATGAAGTCTTTGAAGCACTGTCTAAACTTGAACAGATTTAGGATGCCTGAGTGGTTCAGTTGGTTAAACATCTGCCTGCAGCTCAGGTCTTGGTCCCAGCGTACTGAGATCAAGTCCTGAATCTGGCTCCCTGCTCATTGGGAAGCCTGCTTCTCTCTCCTCTCTCTGCCCTCCCCCCAACCCTGCACCACCCACTTGTGGGTGTGAGCATGTGCTCTCTCTCTCTCTCTCTCTCTCTCTCTTTCTCTCTCTCTCTCTCTCTCTCTCTCACACACACACACACACACACACACACACACACGAAAATAAATAAATAAAAATACTTTAAAAAAATTTGAGCAGACTTACAGATATACACTACTTCAGTTTGTGTAATGCTATCAAATCTTACCATTTACTTTAGTTACCTGCACTCACATTAAAAGACAAAAATCACATTGATGTACACTGATATGGAATTATATTGTAATACTGCATAATCAAATGCCTCCCTCTAGATTTTAAACTTCGTGACATCAGAGCTGGTATCTGCTAATTTATTGTTCTGTTTTCAGTGTTTTCCTTAGTAACTGCCACATTTTGAAAAACTTAACATGCATATGTTGAAAGAATAAAAATAAGAATTATTACCGGTAACAACATCAGATTACATTTATAAGAATAAAAATCGAAACATTTTAAAAATAAAACATTTTTATCTAAAGCCACTATAGCATAAGTATAGTCTGACTTTCTTGTGTTAGAGTAAATAATATGGCTTTATTAATGGCATGAGCAGTTGTGAGGGAAAATGAATAAATACATATTTACCAGTGGGAAGAGAATATTCTTTAAATATCAACCATATCTGAAAATAATTGGTTTGATTTAGTTTTAAATTATTCATTTTGTAATGCAGGTTATAAGCATGCCTCTATAGGCTTTATATCTCATAGAGAAAGATGCATATATTCTAGTTTATATCTGATCTTTACTTTTGTTCTTCAAATTAAGTCCTTCCAAGAAAAACTAAATAAAAAAGCCTCTTAGGGTTAATGGAATAACCCAAAACTCAGACCCAAAGTCATTGCATCTTCAAAGCTTTTATTTGCTGAAAACCTGTACTCGTTGCCACAGAAATTATCCTTATAAAATCCATATGTAGAGATAAGTAGTAAGAACAACTTAGCTACATATATTGTAGAATAATGTATACAAGAAAATAAAAAAGTGAATTATGAGAAAAATTTAACCAAAGGTATTTTTATGTTAATAATGCATTTTTAATCAGTTCACAGTGATTGTATTAAGTTTTGCATTAGAGTTCAAAAAAGTGAATTAAGTTTAGAATGGTTTTATAAGTTCATTAAAGTTTTCTAAAGAGACATATAGGAGAAAATGTTCATCATATCATTTATATTTACAGTTTATTTTAGAGAAATAGATACAAATATTTTTTGTTAATAGGCAGTCAAGTTGACTTTCATAATGTAAAATATGTATGCAAATTTCAATAGAGTATGATTTATACTATTTTTTAAAAAGATTTTTTATTTATTTGACAGAGGGAAACATAGCCAGAGAGGGAACACAAGCAAGGGGAGTGAGAGAGGGAGAAGCAGGCCTCCTGCCAAGCAGGGAGCCCGATGGTGGGACTCAATCCCGGGTCTCCGGGATCATGACCTGAGCCGAAGGCAGTCGCTCAACCAACTGAGCCACCCAGGCGCCCCTATAATTTATACTATTAAGAAACTCTATATACCTTAAATTACTTAAGTTTACAGAATTTAACTTACTGTCCTCCCTGCACCTCCAGCAAGACAAAAATAATGCTTTCAATCAAACCCAGGGTCAAAAGGATAAAAGTAGGGTTTGCTGAAGGGAAACATAGGGATACCCATGTCAGTGATCCTTAAACTTTACCATGCAAAATAATGACATAGGGGTTGGTTAAAACACTGATTTCTCAGGCCGCCTGCGTGGTTCAGTCTTTAAGCAGCTGCCTTCTGCTCAGGTCATGATCCCAGGGTCCTGGGATGAAACCCTGTGTTGGGCTCCCTGCTCAGTGGGAAGCCGGCTTCTCCCTCTCCCTCTCCCCCTCCCCCTGCTTATGTTTCCTCTCTGGCCTTTCTCTCTGTCAAATAAATAAAAAAATCTTTAAAAAAAAAACACAAAAACACTGATTTCTGGTCTACATCCTCAGAGCTTCTAACTCAGCACCTTTGGAGTGGGGTTCAGAAATTTGCATTTATAACAAGTTTCCAGGTGGTAATTGTACGGCTCATCCAGAGGCCACACATCAGAGAGTCACTGATCTAGATCCTTCCCTGAGGAATATATACATACATGTCACATCTTGTTTTGCATTCATTCTTCTATGGACACTTGAGTTGCTTCCAAGCTTTAGCTGTTGTGAATAATGCTGCCATGAACATGGGAGTACAAATATCTCAATACCTGCCTTTTAATTCTTTTGAGTATATACCCCAAAGTGGAATTGCTGGATCATATGGTAATTCTATTTTTAATTTTTTGAGAAATTGCCATACCATTTTTCCACAATAGCTATAGCATTTTACATCCCCACCAGCAGTGCACAAGGATTTCAATTTATCCACCTCTTTGCCAATACTTGTTTTCTCTTTTCTTGATAGAAACAATCCTTATAGATGTGAAGTGGTATTTTATTTTAGTTTTGATTTGCATTTCCCTAATTATTAGTGAAATCTTTTTATGTGCTTACTGACCATTTGTATACCTTCTTTGGAAACATATCACTTCAAGTCTTTAATCATGTTTTAATTTGGTGGTTGTTGTTGAGTTTTATGAGTTCTTTATATTCTGGGTACTAATCCTTTATCAAATACAAGATTTGAAAGTATTTTCTTTCATTCTGTAGATTACTTTTTTATACTTTGTGGATCATGTCTTTTGCACAAATTTTTTAAATTTTCATAAAGCTCATTTTTGTTTATAGTGAACTGCATCTATCATATCCAATAAATCATCATCAAATCCAGTGCCATGAGGCCTTTGTCCTATGTTTCTTCTGAAAGTTCAGTTCTTTATAGGTCTTATATTTAGGTCTTTGATCCACTTTGAGTTAATTTTTATATAGTAATACTAATGTATTTCCTATTTCGTAAAATACAGATCACTAAAATTCATGCCAAGTGAATTTATTTCTTTTAAGGATATATATATATATATATTTTTCTGAATACACACTATTCACATAAGGAATATAGTCCAGTCAGTATTATCTCTTATTACACCTATATGATAATGAAAATAGAGAAAGGGTTAGAGGTATTTCTCCCTGGAATACTGTATTAGAATTGTGTGTAGGCTAGGAAGGGAATCTGTAAGTCATTTTAAAGTCTCCTTCAGTATTGAGATTCACCCGTTTCAAATATTGACCTGCTTGGAGGTCATGGTTAAAACATTTGTTATTGAGCCAGCAACTGCAGAAATAACAGGATTTCAATAAATAAGTATATTAACTAATGAGAGGAAAACTAATTTTGGAGTACACAAATAGATTTGTGTTAAAAAGTAGAGATGTTTAGGAGAAGAGCACTAGGTATACAGACTGGACCAATGGGAACATGTCCAAATGGATTGAAACATTTAAAAGAACTAAGAAATGTGCCCTACTTTTCATAGTTGGTTGTGACTCCAATTCATACGAAAATTTTTAATAGGTTTTATGAATAAGGAGTTTAATTGGTATTAAGAATAAGGAATAACCTTAGCAGATTTTATCTTACTCATGATGAGTAAAAATACATGAAGCAAATTGTCACATAAGAAAATAGAAGATAGTCATATAATTAAAAAAAAAAGAAGAAGAAGAAGAAGAAGACTTAACAAGAGTTTGTTGAAGGGTCCAGAAAGACTGGTCTTTCCAAACTCTGTTCAAACTTCTGCTTAAAACATTTAATTGGTTCCCATTGCTTTCAGGTAAAGATCCAAATTTTTAATACAGATCTATCCCTTAGTTGGCTAGACTATTTACTTCTAGAATATTGTTGCTTATTAGTTTCACTTGTTTTCCAAATTTTACTCATGCAATCTTTTATTTTTTACTGTTCTAAACCCACTCCTGCATAAGGCATTTGTACAAACATGTGAAAAGCAACTTCATATGACTATCTCCCTTAATTAAATGTTGGTGATTTTCGGCTCAAGTACCATTTTGTCAAATAAAAGCCTTGCTTTATCTATCAGATTGTATTAATTTACATCATACTATCTCACATTTGTCTGATTCTTCTCTTCAACATTTATCAGGGTAGGAAGTTAGGTATTCATATGATTATTGAATTAATGCCTTCTTCCATTATACTTTAAGTTTCATAAGAGTAGGGACTGTGTCTGATTTTCTCACCATACCTTCAGCTCTTAATGTACTAAATTGTACATGTTAGAGTTTTATAAATAGTTGCTGAGTAAACAAGTGAATCTCAAAAATATTTATGGTAGCTTTCATCTTCCCAATAGTTCTCCCCCCATTTTATTCTAATGCCGCTTTCCAATAATATTCAGTTTACTTTTACTTCACTAGAATGTTACTCATATTAAGTCAACACGTAACTGAGTGAGCAGTGTATAAACTATCAAGAATATTAAATGATAGTTTGTATTGACATAAAAAAGTATAAATGAAAGGAAAGCTGGGTTAATTACATATTTTCAGAGAATAGGAATTCTAACACACCAAAACAAATCCCACATAAGCTAGAAATATTTAACAGCTAACTTTTCTATTTCCAATGCAATGATGGTCTGAGGAGAAAAAAGAAAACAGATCTCCTAGACTCACTCATCATTAGGTTTGTAGTTTTTAAAACATAATGCAAGTTATATAAAGCATCTGAAATATTTACATGATTATATTGTGCCTCTTTGTATTAACTTAAAATCAGTTCTCTACTTATTGGTACAAATGCCCTTAAAGAAAAATTAAAAAAAAAAAAATTAAAAAGCCCGTTAAGAGCTACTGAGAAGATTCAAATAGGAAAGAGTCATTTGCCAAATCCTCTGATACCACAAGTCATGAACATAATTATGTGCCTGGTGTTCATCTCTCATCTAACCCCCAGTGAACATTTACTTTGAAGGAACCAGTAATAAATTCAAAGAAAGGACAGAATCCATAGGGTGAGAATAAAAGTTCAACATCTGGCTGTAAGTCTTCTCATATGCGAATATCCAAGCAATTACACAGACTGAGCAACTGAGAATTGAGTTTACAATCTCACTGCAAATTTTCAAAGAACTCCATACTTCAGTCCTTTCATTTTTGTGTGACTTAATCTATGTTCATGTTCGAACCTGTCCTCTGAATTCTTCAGAGCTGATTTATTTTTCTAATGTCATATGTGCCTCAGGCAGCATCCAGCTATCAGGTCTCTGCACACCTAGGAGCTAATTGGTGGAACTGCTTTCCATAAAATATTCATAACAGGAACTATTTTTAAAGTTAATTTCAAAACTATTTCTCTTTTCGTTTTTATCTCAAATATTGCCACTGAAACTGAAATTTTATGTGATATCTCTACTTACAGACAAACCCAAAAGGTATTGCAAGTTGTGAACTTTTCTTAGAAGATGGTTTGACTTCAGAGTCAGTGGCTCACTGTTTCTGTCTTGCAGCTTGGCATTATTGGAAGTCGACAGGAACCACTAATCACAGAAGACACTCCAAGAACGTATACATTCATTTTCTTGAAAGCACTTTGATGTTTTCAAGTAAAATATGTTTTATTTTCTTTAAGCCCCTTTGGTCTTGAAAAAAGAAAAAGAAAACCAAATTTAATACTGCTATACAAAAAACTAGCATATTTAGTTTCTTTCATTTTGTTTTATTTGTATTTTTAAGTAATTCTATAATTTTATATTTCTATAAAATCATTCCAAAGGATAACATGGAATTTTGGAGTCCTAAAGTTCACCGTAAATAATTTCTTTCATTTGAGGAAGTATAGGAAGCTCAGACCAACTTCCAAGCTCCAACAGAATTTACTTAACATTTTAAGGCTCAATTATTTTATCAACAGAATTAGAATAATAATACTAAAATCACAGTATGAATAGGATGATTAAATTGGGTGATATATTTAAAATTCCTTCAAAAATTAAAGTTTCAATAAATACTATGAGTTCTATCTTTAGTTATTGTTTTTAATGAAAGTAATGGTTTTGTGTAGGTCTGTACCAGTATGACTTTACTGCAAGAATGAATCATATTATGAAAGATCTGTTCAAGGTTTAGTGTTCACTGCTCTCTCTAAAAGTAAAAATGTTCAATGATACTTAATATACATGCATTCCATACATTTGGTGTCCTAAATATCACTTAAAAACTTCTGGGGTAGAAAAATTGTAAAGCATGCTGTCTTAATGAAATTAGAATCCTATTTTCAAAGAAAATAAACAAGGAAGATAAATATAAATATCATGAAATATAACTAGTAAAACTGAACATTAATACTGTTCCTAATAGGCAGCTATTTAAGTATTGAAAGTAGATGTTTTATGCCACACTGGTAATAATATCAACTAATTATGTTTTCTGGATGCTTTCATGCTATTATTTCTTGCATCTCATAGAAAGGAACATATGGACCATAAACAGTTTTACTGAATTAAACTGTCTCCAAAGAAATATGGAACACAAATTAAATATACCAATTCTCCATAAACCTGATTCAACTAAACTAAAGATCATTTACGGGCACTTGGGTGGCTCAGTGGGTTAAAATCTCTGCTTTAGCTCAGGTCATGGTCCCGGGGTCCTGGGATCAAGGCCCGCACCGGGTTCTCTGCTCGGTAGGGAGCCCGTTTCCTCCGCGTTCTCTGCCTGTCTCTCTGCCTACTTGTGATCTTTCTCTGTGTTGAATAAATAAAAATAAATAAATAAAATAAAAAAAAATCATTCACTTGTGGGATTATTGATAGCCTAATAATGAGAATCATCAGTTTGGCTTTAGATATATAAATTTCACAATTTGAGCATGTTACTGATAATAATACTGTGTTTATATTCTGTCATGTTTAACAGTGTTGCAGGGTAGATGATTTCTTATATATGATGTTGACACATGTTAAAGTTTGAAATTTATTGTTTTAAATGTGCAATATATTTATGTATTTTATATTTACTCATTTATTTAACTTTTTGTAGATCTTAATTCTTCTTTTAACCTCCTTCAGTCCATATGAAATCATTTTTATTCAGCCTGAGAACTTCATGTACTATATTGGTAGTGTTGCTCTCCAGGTGACTAATTATTTTAGTTTGTGTGTGTGTGTGTGAGTGAGGTGAGGGGAGAGAGAGAGAGGAAAGAGAATAAATATCTTCGTCTTGCCTTTATTTTTGAGTGATGTTTTTAGCTGGGTATAAAATTCTATTGGAGGTTGGATAAGGGGGTGGGGTGATCAGGTTCAATCCAGTTCCTAAATTGAATGCTCTAGATGAGAAAGCAATCAGTGATAGCATGCTCAGTTTAGAAGTTTAAGCACTTTGTGATTTGGATAATTTTATTTCTACAAATACAATTTTATTTATTTATTTATTTATTTATTTTTTAAAAAGATTTTATTTATTTGACAGAGAGAAACACAACCGGAGAGGGAACACAAGCAGGGGGAGTGAGAGAGGGAGAAGCAGGCTTCCCGCCAAGCAGGGAGCCCGATGTGGGACTCGATCCCAGGTCTCCGGGATCATGACCTGAGCCAAAGGCAGTTGCTTAACCAACTGAGCCACCCAGGAGTCCCTCCACTCTGTTTTTCTAAATTAATATGGAGAAGAGTTTGAGGATATCCAAAATCTATAAAATGAAGACAAGTGATATACTTACTAAACCAAGTGAAGGGAATAAAAATAAAACCAAGGAATTCAGAAATTCATTTCAATGATAGAAGGAAAACTGGACTCTTCATATCAAAATGACTGTTCAAGAACTAGAATAATTAATAAAAATTATTTATTTATGTCATCATTGCAAAACAAAATAAAGCAAAGTATTAAAGCATATTGTGTACTAAAATAAAAAAAATCAAATTGACTTTATACCCATTTTCAATGCAAAATAAAAGTATATAGGGAATCAAAATCTGAAGAAAGTATAGGAGAAAAAAATTGACTTATGACATTAGCATTCTATACCATGAAATTATTATTTACTGCAAGAACAACTAGAATCATATCTGTTGGTCTAGTACTACCATATAAAATGAAATATGCAACATTATTAGATATGGTAATTGAAATACTCAACCTGTTATTCAGATGTGCATTAAAGATATTTTAATAATAAATAAATGAAAAGAGTAAGAAAAGCAGAATCTTAGTACATTTGCTTTTAATTCACATTGAATGAAGAGATACAATTGTTTGTTTGAGGAAGAATAAAAAAAAATTCTAGCACTGGTAATGAGATCTTACATTTTTAACTAATCTATGGAAAGTGACCAGAGCTTGAGGACCACAGCACTGGAGATGTCACAGACCTGGGACCTAGAAAGCTCAGAGGTAGTGAATAATAGCTCTTCAAGTTTGCATTTAAAAATGACCTGCAATAAAACTACATGCAAAAAATGGGAAACAATGGAAAGAGTAAAAAATAGAAGAGGAAAAATTTGTAGTGGTAACAGTACTAGTAGTGAATGGGAAGGTGGAATGTATCCTGAAGTGGAAGGGATTTACAGATGCTGACAATACTTGGGAACCTGAAGAAAATTTAGATTATCAGAGTTAATTGAAGCATTTGTTTTCATTCCACCCTTTCTTTGAGATTTAATTATTGGAGAGAGAGAGAGAGAGAGAGAGAGAGAGAGAGAGAGAGAGAGAACGAGCAGGAGGGGCAGAGGAAAAGGGGAGAGGATTTCAAGCAGACTCCATACTGAACTTGGAATTTGTGGAGGGGCTCAACCTCACCACCCTGAAACCAGTGCCTGAGCTAAAACCAAGAGTCAAACATTCAACCTATTACTGTGCCACCTAGGCACGCCGAAACTTTTCTTAATTGTAAAAAAGCTGGTAAAGAAAAAGATGGCACAAAAAGACAGCCTTTGTCTGACTGTGAATCTGATGATAGCAAATCAAAGAAGAAAAGAGATGCTACTGATAAACCAAGAGGATTTGTTTAAAGGTCTTGATCCTAGAGTAATTCATGCCACAGACAGCAATGGAGAATTAATGTGTCTCATGAAAATGAAAAGATTCAGATGAGGCAGACTTCATGTGGCAAAAGAGGCAAATATAAAGTGTCCTTAAATTGTAATTGCCTTTTATGAAGAGAGACTAACTGGCTTTCTTGTCCAGAAGATGAAACGCAATAATTGTTTGTAGTGCTTTTCATATGTATTTATATTTATGTATAAATATACCTATTTATAAATATATAGTAAATATTGGTCTTTTTTATTTATTAATGTGAAGAAATAACATCTTTTAATTTTTTTAAAAGATTTTATTTGTTTATTTGACAGAGAGAAACACAGCCAGAGAGGGAACACAAGCAGGGGGAGTGAGAGAGGGAGAAGCAGGCTTCCCGCCGAGCAGGGAGCCTGATGTGGGGCTCGATCCCGGGTCTCCGGGATCATGACCTGAGTTGAAGGCAGTCGCTTAACCAACTGAGCTACCCAGGTGCCACCAGAAATAACATTTTAATGAAAATCATGTTTGATATATTAGTTTTGAAGTAGTATTGGGGGAGTTTTGTGGTCTTTTGCATATATACCACTGGTTATTTTGAACAAATAAAAGCTTTCTGTAGTTGCTTCCCTTATCAGAAAAGAATATTTGAGACTATGGAATATTACTCTCCTTATTAGAGTACTACTTATTAGAGACTACCTTTTCTGAATGTTTGGGGAAATCTTCATAGTTGTTACTCAATCAAAATTTGTGTTTAACTCCTATATGCTTAAGGACTGTTATATGCTTAAGGACTGTTCTGTGTTTTTTTATTTATTTGGGTTTTTGTATGTATACATGAAAATACATATATGAATGGTTTTCTTTCCTTTCCTTTTTTTTTAAAGATTTTATTTATTTATTTGACAGAAAGAAACACAGCTAGAAAGGGAACACAAGCAGGGGGAGTGAGAGAGGAAGAAGCAGGCCTCCCGCTGAGCAGGAACCCTGGTGAGGGGCTCAATCCTGGGGAGCAGGGATCATGACCTGAGCCTGAGCAGAAGGCAGAAGCTTAATGACTGAGCCATCCAGACGCCCCCGCCTTTTTTATTTTAGCATTCACCAAAACAAAAAGAGCATTTTATAACCATGGATAAATCTGTGATTCTGGGATGCCATTGTTTTCAGCAACCGAAGAAATAAGTTGTGTAAAGTTAAATTGAAATTTTTCCTGAAGCTTTAACTTTTCAAATTTTGTAGTTAATTGGACAATTTAAATTGGGCAACTTAAAAGCAGCCATATCAGAATCCATATCCATATCTACAGTAATTTTTTAAAAAAATTTATTTATTTTATTTTAGAGAGAGAATGGGAGTGTAACGGAGAGGGGCAGAGGAAGAGGGAGAGAATCACAAGCCAACCGTGTGCTGAGTGCGGAGCCCCATCCAAGACTTAGTGCCACGACCCTGAAATCATGATCTGAGCCAAAACTGAGTCAGATGCTTAACCAACTGAGCCACCCAGGTGCCCGCATATGTATAGTCATTTATTTATTTATTTATTTATTTATTTATTTTTTTTTTTATGTATAGTCATTTAAATGCAAGTTTCTTTGCAAGATCCGTGAAAGGAAAATGTTATCACTGCCAACTACCTCCCCACCCAGATGAGAAAACTGGACAAGTAATGGTGTGTTTTAATTAGGTAAGCAAGCTTAAATGTACATTTAGAGGTTCTTCTAGTGAACCATTCCCTTACAAGGAGTTGAAATCCCTGTGCTATATTGACTAAAAGGTCATGATCATGCAATGTCTAAGACTTTATTCAGGTGAACCTAATCATAGTCAGATGATTAGAGATATTGACAGTTTGGGACCTGCTGGAATGAATGGGTGAACAAACTTCTGTAATCTTCTCCATGTTTTTTCTTTATCCCAACTCATTCCTTATATGTAGGCTCAGTCTTGTCAGTATTTTCGTTACTTGTTCTGCAGAAACCAGGAAAAACATTACCTTTGTAGTAATCAGAAAGTTATCCAAATGCATATTTCCTTTATTGTAAATACTGGTAAACAGTGGTCAGTAAGTTTTATATTCATTTAAAAAAGCAAAAAATAAAAAAAATTACTAGTCCATGGAAAATTACTGATGCTTTTCCTTAGCCCTCAAAATTATTATTCCCCATCTGTCTCCCTCTCTATTAATAGTACCTGTAATAGTCCTAATTTAACCTATTCTAATTCTCTATGAAGTATTTATAACTACTTGATATTGCCTTACTTAGTTATTAACGTACTTGTTACAGAACATATTCCCAGGACATTTGTATCATATGCATCACTCTGTCGTCACATAGTTTAAAAAAAGAAAAAAAAAAAAAAAGGCATTCCTAGCATGCTAGGCATCCTTCAGCATGCTAAAGACAGAAATTCAAACACAGGCCAACAGAAAACTAAAGAGGAATTACATATGACAATACACATATTAAAAGGTGCTCGATTTTATTAGTAATTAGGGAAATTACTTAATTGTAAATATTAAACCATGGAAACAGCAAGTATTAACAAAAGCATATTTCAATGGGAATGTTGTAGTCTGGTGATGTGAATATAAATTAACACATCTCATTGGGAAGCAATTGGCATTATCTTGTACATTGAGCCTGTGCTTACTCCATGATCCTAAGATCGACCTTTCTGGCCTATAAACTAATAAATCCTTATGTACTTGTTACAGGAGACATATAAAATCATGTTGTGGAAATAATATATGTAATTATAGTAGTGTAAGGAACTCAGATGCTCATCAGTAAACAAAAGTATGGACACTTTGGGAACATTTGTACTGTAGCCAACATCTGTGAAAATAGAGGACATTTATATGTATAAGCAAGGATAATTCTGACAAACGTAACAGAGTGAAAAAAAATGAAAACCACAGAAGAATAGACACTGTGTTATTCAATTAATATACTGTTCAAAAATGTACTAAATTAAACAAGGTATGTTTAGGAATATATCCATTTATGATGAACTATAAATGAAATTTAGGAAGAGATAAACAGAACTTTAAGGACAGTGGTTATTTCATGTATTAAAAGGGGATAATGCAATAGAGAAGGAGGCCACAGAGGGCTATACCTTTATTAGCTACGTATGCTTCTTAAGCTGGGTGGATTTTTCATAAGAGGACATTTTATAATTCTCATACATAATTTATTTGGCAAGCTCCAAAACAAATTTTACAACATAGAACCCTAGATTTCTAAAGAGAAACCAAGGTATTTGTAACTGAAAATCATAGATCTTTTGAAAAAAAATAGGTGGCATCTGACTGTGGGAGGTCACAGGACCATGTTCTTATGAGTTAGGTTATGGTATACCTCTGAGATCATAGATTGAATGGTCCCAAAAGCAATACATCATGAGATATGAAGGTATGAACTGATATAGCCAGAATTAGATATGCATGTATCCAGGGGACAAAAATGAAATTCATGAACATGTGCTTAGATTTCCACATCATCTATCAGGGTTTCACTTGTGCTTCTCCCTAAGTTTTTATTCATGGTTACATGAGGGGTCATTTAAGACCAACTTATGTAAGAGAAAAAGTGCCAAATTGGATTCACAGAAGGGTCAACAGAAGGATAACATAGAAGGGTATTTGGGTCCAAGCTGAAGACACACTCACTTCTGTACTACATACAGCTCCACACCAAGGTCTCTGAAAGGAACATTCTCACTATGAGCAGCACTTCAAACACTTCATTCAGTCATACACTGAAAAAAGAAATAGCCCAAAGAAGAACTCTTCTTGTTGCCAAATTGTTTGTTTATTATTTTAATTATTTTATTTTATTTTGACTAATATATAATATATTAACTATTTCAGGGGTACAGGTCTGAATATCAGTCTTACAAAATTCACAGTACTCACCATAGCACATACCCTCCCCAATGTCCATAACCCAGCCACCCCCACCACACCCCCAGCAACCCTCAGTTTGTTTCCTGAGATTAAGAGTCTCTTATGGCTTGTCTCCCTCCCCGGTCTCATTTTGTTCCATTTTTCCCTCCCTTTCCCCCATGACACCCACCCCCACCCACCCTGACTCTCAGATTCCTCATATCAGAAAGATCATATGATAATTGTCTTTCTCTGATTGACTTATTTCGCTTAGCATAATACCCCCTAGTTCTATCCACGTCATTGCAAATGGTGCCAAATAGTTTGACTAGTTAGCCACACAGTTGGAAGGGAGGAAATGGGAACTTTGAGGATAAGATTTGAGGAAGAAGCATGGAGATGCAGTACATAAACATTTTGAACCCAAATTGTAAAAATCTTTATACTGAATATTTGTGTCACCAAGAGAGAGTTCCATTTTCTGTTTTCCTAAAATAACTATTTAGTACTGTAAATAGCCTCCTAAATACTGTATCCCATAAATTACATACTTATTTTAT
Source organism: Spilogale gracilis (assembly GCA_004023965.1). Taxonomy (NCBI): domain Eukaryota; kingdom Metazoa; phylum Chordata; class Mammalia; order Carnivora; family Mephitidae; genus Spilogale; species Spilogale gracilis. Next base: position 16,223 of record PITA01012016.1, on the reverse strand, counting down.
TCTCATTAATTTATAATTCTCAATAAGAAATCTTATTTGACACCAGGGATATTTAAAAGTCGGTTGTTTAATTTCCATGTATTTGGCAATCTTCCAGTTATCTTTCTCCTATTGATTTCGATATTAATGCCATTATGGTCTGAGAAGATACTGTGTAAGATTTCTATTCTTTTAAATTTTATGGTTTGTTTTGTGGCTCAAAATAGTCTCTTTTGGAGAAATACCCAAAAGGGTACACTTGAAAAGGGTATGTGTCTGATTTTGTTGCATACAGTGTTCTATAAATGCTTATTAGATCTAGTTGGTTGATAGTTTTCTACATTTTTACGAATTTGCTGTATATTGTTCTATGTATTATTGAGGCAGGTGTGGATTTTTATTTGATGTAATTATGGTTGTATTTTAGTTGATCAGGTTTTGTCCCTTATATTTTGAAGCTTTATTGTTAATAGTTTTCCTTTAGAACAGTTAAAATGAGAAAAATTAACTTAATTTTAAGTTTATTTTCAGCCCCATTCACCTCCTTTTTTGTAGACCCATTTCAGTCTGTATCATATTCTCTCTACCAGAAGACTTTTCTTTAACATTAATTGTTGTAGTAGGTCAGCTGGCATGGATTCCTTAGATGTTTGATAATTTCTTTATTTTTTTCTTCATTTTTATAATAAAATGTTGCTGGGTATATTATGTAAGTGGACTTTTTTAAAAAGAAATTTTAAGAGGTCATAGCTTTGTTTTATGGCTCGAATGACTTTTCCCAAAGTACCTGTAATAAGTTTTATCTTCGTTTTTCTCTATAGTAACATTTTTTTTTATATTAGTACCTTCGTTTTTGTTTTTTGGGGTTTTGTTTGTTTTTTGGTTTGTTTATTTTTTGGAATTTCAATAGAATATGCCTCAATGTAAGTCTATGGTTTGTTTCTTCTTTGTAGTTACCCATCTTGGTGTTTTTTTGAGCTTCTTGTGTGTGTGTTTTTTTCATGTCTGATGTTTATCTGGAGTTCAGCTAAGCTGGAGACAGAGCTGACTTTCTAGGTGTTAGAGTAACTAATTAATGCAACAAGACAAAATGGAAATAACAACTAAGCCTTTAATCACTTACTCTGATAGTATACCCTGTTCCATTTTCCCCAGTGGAATAGTATGCCCATTGAGGATTAGGCAGATCAGCCAAGACACAGGGTTCTCACCACTGAAGGAGCTCTGAGTCCTGTGGTTTTCTGGATCTAGGCGGCAGTGGGAGTAATAGGGGAATGAGCATGAGTGGAAAAAAGTACTGAGTACTAAGTCATAGTGGAGAAAAACACCATCATGTTTCCCTGATAAGACCCTTAATAGAGGTGCCTTGGCTAGGAATGCAGATACACATAAAAGCATGGACAGCCAGAGAGGCCGAGCGAGTCCTGACTTCAGCTCCTTTCAGAGACTGTAGCTCATTATTTGTGCATCAAGTCTGGTGTGGGGAGAGGAGCTCTACCCTGTGAGGCCTATCAGGTAAAGTCTTTGTAAGGTCAGGCGTGAAAAATCGTATACATTGAGACAGAACCTAGACACAACATGGTTTTTTGAAAATTTGCCGCCATTATTTTCCCCAATATGTCTTCTCCCCCTTTACATCTGTCTCCTCCTGCAGTTGCAACTACACATATGTTAGAACACTTGACATAGTTCCACAGCTATTTGATGTCCTGGTTTTTCTCCCTAACCTGACATTTTGCTTTCTGTTTCAGCTTGGGTAATTCCTATTGAGTAATCATTAATTTCACAGTTTTTTTCCTTGGTTCTTTTCGTTATGCTGATGCACCTGTTGAAGGCTTTATTTCTATTATGTGTATTTAATTTCTACAATTTTCCTTTGAGCCTTCTATAATTTCCATCTCTCTACTGAAATTACCCATGTGTTCATGCATGTCATCTTCCTATTCCATTAGAACTTTGAATTTATTAATCATAGTTATCTTAGATTCTCTTTTTTAAGATTTTATTTATTTATTTGACAGAGAGGCAGACTGAGCAAAGCAAGGGGAGTGGGAGAGGGAGAAGCAAGACTCCCCACTGAGCAGGGAGCCCAATGTAGGCTCAATCCCAGGACCCTAGGATTGTGACAGGAGCAGAAGGCATATGCCTAGCCAGCTGAGCCACCCAAGTGTCCCTCTTAAATTCTTTATTAGTCAAATCTCTCATTTGTCTTATGTCTAAATCTGGTTGTCATCATTACTCTTTCTCTTGAAAATATTTCTATTTTGTTTTGTTTTGTCCCTTTTCATTTGTCTTGTAAATGTCTTACAATTTTTTTTTTTGTTGAAAACCAGACATGTTACGTACAGCAGTTGACACTGAGGTAATGGTTTTATGCCTCAGAATAGTCATAGCTTTCCTTCTGCTAAGCTTTTGGTTCAGGAGATTTCATTAATCCAGTTTAAGAGTTGAGCTACATTTGAGATTTGTTCTTCTATAGTTTCCCTCAGTGCAGTATAATCTTCTGATTTACAGTGACCTTGTATCTAGGGTGTTTTGTGCCTTAACAGCAAAATTTGCTTGATTTTGAATTTTAGGTTTCCCTTTCTGCTGTGACTCTGAGATAGTATTTTTATACATTGTTCTTGCTCTAAGCAGAGTGCCATTGTCACTGTAATTAACTATCCGACTTGGTGGTGGCATGGGGGAAAGTGGTCTCTGTTCTTCATTTTAAGATTTTTGTCTCAGGCATGGTCCATGTCCCTGGCTACTGGGGGTGTGGCTTTCCTGGATCTCCTTTTCTTTCCTTGCCTGGAGTTTTGGGCTCAGTGTTTGATTTTACCTCTTCCCAGCAGGGAGTTTTATCCCTCCCTCTTCCTTGCTGTCCCTTAGCTGAAATAAGTGTTCACTAACTAAAGCCAGCAGCATTAGTCTTTCTTGCACATACTATACTGTGTTTTGTGTGCAGCTAGAGAGGGGAAGGATCGGTAGGAGTTATTTGTCCCTACTGTATGGCTTTTGTCCCCCTCCTCAGGTCGGCACCATAGTCAGTCCAGCTCAGGGCTCTTGTTGATCTTTATGGTGAACTGCTGGCAGGCTTTGTGGAGAAATAACACACAAGGGTACAAACTCTCCCCAACTTCTGCAACCCCCAAGGGTTTCACAGTTTCAGAAGCTTCATGCTGGGGTGTGATTGCATCTACTTTTGTTGGGTGAGTTTTAGCAGCTTCTCTTCTGTAGGCAGTGTCTCTCCTTAGATTTTGGGTCAGTTTACTGATATCTGATGAGTTCAAAAAAATCATGAATTTGAAGTTAGTTCAACTCTTTTTCATTATAAGAGTGGTAGTTCCTTCCAGTTTCTTACATTCTGGAGAGACTAGACTATGGTGGTTAATTTTAAGTCAATAAATTATTTATTTTGTTCCAATAGGTGCATAGTATATTGCATATACTACAGAATGACTTTGAATTAAGGTACTGGAAACATTCACTTAGATATTTCATAAATGGTCATCACTTACTTTCTTTTGAGAAAGAACAATTAAAGCATCATTTGCATGACCAAAAATAATTGACAATTAAATACTTAAGAATTTAGAAAACCCACATCAGTGGTTTTCTGTCAACAGTTAAATGGGTTATATCTGTGTTCTGGGACTATTATGAAGTGATTTGTGATATGTAATTTGATCCAGGATGTGATCAATGTTAATTACTTATAAATAGCAATGTAAATTTGATCAATAATGTTCTAATTTTGAGATTTCCCTCCCTTTAATGAGTATAACTCTGATTGTCATTAGTAAATGAAACCTTGTTATATAAATTGCAAGATAATGATAATTAACTCAACAAGGTTCAACTATATTGCAAGATAATGATATTTTACTCAGAAAAGGTTCAAATGCATAAACCCCAGCATTCAAGTAATATTAACCCATGTCAGGTGGAAATAGCAGGTGTCACAGAGAATTTCTTTCTAAAGATCTGTACAAATCAGAGTCTTATTCCATCTTGGAAGCTCTCTTATTCTCAGTTATTTTAGCACATTTTACCTAATTTCAAAGAACTCCTATAAAAATAATAAGCACATATATTTCCATTCTCTTAATAATAAATATTCTGTATCACACATCTCAATTTACAGCAGTGCTTTTTTGTTGACTATAAATAATTTTATAACTGATTTATTCTTTTGCAAAAGTTAAGCTTCTGTTAACTTCATGTTAACTTCGTATTAACAGTTAACTTCGTATTAAATCGTGTGACTAGATAGGTGAATAATGCATCGTTTCTGAAATCAAGGAACTAATTAATAGGAGAAACGGGGGATAAAATAGGATTCAGTGTATTAATGCCATAATGGAGGCATGGCCCATATAATTTAGATATGCCTAAAAAGGATTATTTAGCTCTGCCCTATAATGGCCAGAGAAGGACAAAGTAGAGAAGTAAAAGAGTAAGATCGTATAATACAGTTTTTACAGGAAATGTCAAATGATAAGGGAGGTCCTTGACCTAGAGGACATAAATTGACCCCAGTGTTTGGGAAAATAAAGACCACTGCTTTAAACAAATAGCAGTCCAGTCACATGAAATGTTCAAGGGGGTGTTCTATGTACAACACAACAGTGCTAGGAAGTGAGTTATGTTCTTGACATCAAAAATCATGTTAGTCATGGAATTGCTTTGTTACTTTTCACAAATATTTTCATCAGGCTAAAAATGTGTATTGTTATGTAACTATTGAATGGTGAGAAGTACTTGATCGATACTGCTCTGCATGCAGAACAGCAAACTTAACAGAACTGTTCATGTCCTGATCCCCGGAAACTTGAATACACTAAGATACATGGCAAAGGAGAATTAAATTAGCAAATGAAGATAAGGTTCTAATAAGATAACTTTAAAATTAGGAGATTATCTTGGATTATCCAGGTAGGACCCATCAGCATAAATACAAGTGTGCTTAGGGAGAAAGAGTGAGAAGGGTCAGAATAGAACAAGGAGGTGTGATGATGGTGATAAGTTTAAAGTCATACAATTTTGCTGGCTTTAAAGATGGAGAATGAGGGTTATGAGCCAAGATATGGGGCCAGTCTGTAGATATATAAAAAAAGGCAAGGAAACATATCCTCCCCTAGAACCTCCAGAAAGGAACACAGCCCCACAGACACCTTCATTTTAGCGTGATTATATCCATCTCAGATTTCTGAACTGTAAGATAATAAATTTACATTGTTGTAAGCCACTGGGTTTGTGGTTATTAGTTTTATAAGACAAAACGTATAGAATTGGTTGTGAAAACCAGTGGAATCATTTAACACATTTAGGAGTAAACTAACATAATCCCACTTAATAACAGATTCTCCTGAGGGGAGATAATATCATGGAAATATTCTTAGTGTGGGAGGATCTCATGGGAAAGGAAAGCAACAAAAGCAACACAACCAACAAGGAAACTGGTTGACTTACATTATAGATAGAATTATCTAATGCCCACACTCTTTGGTAGTATTTAATTAATCATGGGATTCTTGGGAAGGAAATTAATAAATGCCTCTTAACTAGAAGTCCAAAAAATAAGCCATTCAGTTCTTATACTTGGATTATTTCACTCCTCAGAACTTAATGAAGTGCAGGTTAATGTCTTAAGGAGATGGTCTACAATATTTATTATGATTTTTTAATTTAGCTCTCCTCAAAGAGATCTGTGACCAAATATTGGAGTAACTGTGCACTAGGAAAATAAAACTACTCAGACTTTGTGGAAATTATTCAATAGCGGCTCTGAGTTAAAACTTCCTTATGAAGATGATATTTTACATTGACTCACCAATCAGAGTGTCACTTTTAAGGATTAGAAAGTACAGTTTTAATTCAGATCTGCTTGACTATAGCCCCTACATCATCTGTTATTTTTCCCATTTCCCAGCATATTGTTGAAATATATATCCTCAGCATTGAAAGAAACTTTACGTTTTCCTCTTGAGCAAATAATCTTTTAAGAAATGTCAAATGGAAGTTTCTGGAGTTTAATTACCAGAGTAATAAGTGAAAAGAAATGCCATATTACTCAGGATATTTCAGATATTAACCTCATCATGAAAGCCTTAAAAAATGTAGAAGTTAGACCTCTAGTTGGACACTGTTACAGACAGATTCCCCAGTAGGAAAGCAACGGATTACCACGCACTGGACCAAATATAATTTCTTACTGAAATAAATAAATATGTGTCTTAGCACTTTTTGTCTACTTATTGTCATTCCAGGTGCTGCTCATCTCCATATATGTAAAAAGAAACAAAAATCACCTCTGTCACTTGACCCTAAAGTTTCAGTGGATCCAATCCAGTGTTTGGAATATGTATAGTAGATTTATGTAATGCCCAGAATTTATGCTAGCCCCCTTTGGGAGATTTGCTGCAATGCTGCCCAGGAGTTTTTAAGTATTGCAGTGCTCTCTTTAGAAAGTAGAATTCTGTTTTGAGAAGAAGCTCCACTGATGTTGCTTGACACCTACAGAGACTGAATGCATGGCCATAAGACACTAGTTGACAATGAAACCTGTGCTACTCTTCACTAACTTATCCTCAGCTATGTATTAAACATGCTCATCAAAATGTTACTGTCTAATAGACGTAAACTCTGTAAGTGCATATTTAGCACCTGCTGAAGGGCAGTTTAAGTTGCATAAGTATGTCATCCACTTTACTAGTATACTTCCTGCTGCTGCGCTAACATCCTTCTCTCAAACTGCATGTATGACCTCATGGATACTTCTTTATTATTAGTTGCCTGAGAAGAATGGACATAAATTCTAGATGCCTCTGAGTCTTTTGCTATTGCTGGCCAGAATGAGAATGCTTGAGTGTAATAGTGCCAGTAAGGGGAAACCCGGAAAGACAATAATCATTCAGCATTCTGCCCCAAACAACTGCATTGAAATCTACCTCTAGAGATCGGTATGCAGAAAATTAGGGGTTGTGGGTTTGGGGAGAGGAGAATAGGTTTTCTGAGTCAATTGCAAAATAATTTTCTTAGATAAAGGAGTTACAGCATTTTCAGACAAAACCGGAAGATCTGCGCTTATTTTCCAGACATGCTCCATGGAACTTGTTTGTAATGCTGTATTTTTGTATCCATATTACAGGTCTTTGGTTCTGTTCCTAAACTTTTATATAAGAGACCCATAGAAAATACCAATTTAGTGATACTTTTATTCAGTGATTAGCATAAAACAGCCTTGGGCTTGGCTGTCAACTACTTCATACCTACAGACATTAGAAATAAAAATTATTTTATCACATGTTTAGAAATTTTTGCCTGCCAATTCATGCTTTGAACCAAAAAATTGATATTTTAACCTGTCACACTATTTTAAAGGATGGTCAAGAGTCTTAGAAACAGCCACTTCATCACATGACAAGATTCGTAATTGGTCATAAAAGAAAACTAAATAAAAAATTAACATACTTCACAAAACATAAAATATGAATGCCAATAAGGATATGAAAATACTTATTTTCATTAAGATCAGGAAAATCCAAATTATAACTACAAAAATATTTTAACTGTCTGACCAGACTAAATGTTTTAATAATGGGGAGTGTGGTGCCCTGCCTCCAAGATAACCCCCAACAAGTCCTCTTGATATTTCTTGGAATTATTGCCCTTCTGTAATTTCTCCAGATTGAACCAAGACTGACCTATGTGACCAGTATAATATAGCAGAAGTAACTTTATGTCTTTTGAGACTAGGTTTGGAAGGGCATTGAAGTTCCCACTTTGCTGTCTTGGATTGTTCATCCTGGCCACCGTGCCATTGCCAGGACATTCAGAAGGCCCACATGGTAGCATCCAGCACCAGTTTGCTTGCCATGTGACTAAACTACTTTGGAAATAAATCTTCTCATCCCCAGCAATCTTTCATGAGATTGCAGTTCCAAATGACATTTGATTGTAACCTAATGAGAGGCTCTGGACCCAACTATCCAGCTACTTAAGATTTGACCCACAGAAATTGTGAGTTGATAAATTACTATAGTGATTTAAATTCATCAAGTTTTAAAGAAATTTATTTGCAACAACCAGTAACTAATACAGTGGTGACAACTTCCGTATACCTGCTTTGAAAGGATAAATTGGTACATATACTTTGGGGGAAAAAATACTGCTGAGTGTTATCTAACAAAACTGAAAATATGCATACCACATTGTTTAACAAATCCACCTATTCTTATATATATACCAGTGTCATGTGATGCAAACATTTATAGCAACCTTGTTCATAACAGCAAAACTGGAAATAACCTAAATGTCTAATAAGGATAGACAAATTCATAAAGTAAGTTGGAGTATAATCATAGAGTCCTATATGTCAATGAAAATAACAAAATGCAACTGAGGTGAAATTTCCAGAGCTAAGAGAGATTCTAAAGAGTGTGATACAATATGATTTTATTTTATGTAAATTTCAGGAATAAGGAGAGTTGACCATAATTTTTAGGGAAGCATATGTGAATAGCCAAGATATAAAGGAAAGCAAAAAATTGATTACAAAGGCATAATAATAGATACTCGACTATTTTTCAAGGAATTCTTCAAAGAAGAGGAAAGTGTTTTTCATCGAGAAGATGCATGGTGAGAGTGAGGGCTGTTTCTGGGGTCCCGACCATGTTCTGGCTGTTAGCTTTGTTTACATAGTTACATAGGTGTTTGCTTTATAATTATTCATGTTCACATACATATTTTATTTCACAATATAAAGTGTTTTTAATAAACACCATGTAGTACTCTGTTATGTACTAGATATTCTAAAAGTTATAAATATTAACATTTTAACAACATTATAGAGTTAAGTATTTCTTTTAGCCCTGTTTTACAGATTACAAAGTTGAGACACAGAGAACTTAATATCCAAAGTCATACCATTTGTAAGTAACAGAGTAAAGATTCAGACAGAAAGTTTGGCTTCAGAGCAGTATGCATAGGAACTAGACTGGCTTTGGTTGGTTGGTTGGTTGGCTGGTTGTCTTAAGTTTATTTCGTTGATTAGTTTTTGTTGATTCCTTTGATCTGCTTTAAATAGGCAAGAGTGGAGGATATTCTTGTCTTTGAGAACTTAACTGTGTCTTTTAATCCTTCTGTGTTTCTGTGGCAAAATGAAAAACAAATGTTTTGAACAAAATATATTTCCAAAACAAGCCTGGGTTGTGGGAAGACTGGTAGGAAGACAAAGAAAGATGTACATAGATGGGAGCACACAATTTGAAGAACAGCGCCACTTTAAACTCTTTTGTATATGGTTCTTCTGTGTAAAGTAATGCACATATAAAGTATGTTAAAGCTTTAATATATTAGAAAATGCAGGCATTCCTTAAAATTCGTCCTAACACTGACATATAATGACAATTCCTAGAGATCTCCCCTAAAACATCTGTCCGCATTGTTTTTATCACATAGTATCTTCAGACTCTGGTAACTCCTGATACAATTGGTAATTTAATCTCAATAAAGCACATCTAGATTCTGACCTTGTCCCTAAAATCTGAAGGCATGTATTTTTAGAGGGGCAAGATCTTCATCTTACCAGAGTGATCTTTGTGCTAAGATAACGACAAGGCATAGAATGTCAGTATATCTCGAGGAAAGTTTGCAAGCTTTTGAAAGCTACGAGAACTAATAGCACATATGAGAATATAAATATAAATAGAGATATCTTTATTTTGGAGAAACAGACTTTTTTGTTTAGAAATTACATTTTAATTCATGGACAATTCAGGAATAAGTAAAATTATGACTTGTTAGAACAACTTACAGCTTATACTAACCAACTGTACTGAGTGATTCATGTTTCATATAAATTTAATTATAAAATAAATAAGAAATATTCAGTTTCTATCACAAGAAACAAATATCAAGTAAATGAAAGGGGATTCAAGTGGAAATCTCTGACAGCCTAGGGAAAAAAAACACAAAAATACAACAAAAATTCCCATTTCATGGTACAAATGGAAAAATGATATATGAATGAAGTCACTTTTGTGGTTCAGAAATGTAGAGAGATATAGAATCAAGAGAAGTTCTGAGGATTGATAGTTAGAAATACAACAAAAAATAATATTGCAGCTTTCATAAACCTTTCTTATTGCCAAACTTAAACAGTTTTTTCTTTTGCTGAAATTGGTCTAATCCAACTAGAGACAAGACTGGGAGGCTCAAGGGAAGGAAAGAAGCAAATGAAAATTTTTATATGAAATAAGGAAATAAAGGACTGATTTAGTTCTTTTGACAACATGTCTCTTTTCAGCATAAAGGAGAACTATTCATATTTTAGTAGAGGCTATTCATATAGAAAAAAATTCTAAGAATCCATATAGGAGAAAAGTGCCTTTCAATTTCTTTTTATTGTAAATAGGTACACTACTTAGTTTGTATTTGTGTAGCGACCCCCCATCTTTCCAGCCAGATCACAGATTTGTCAGGAGAACGAAAGTATGCTTCTAGTTGGCTTCAGCAAAGCTGTGGGAAAACTTTGTCATAATATGCCTCTCTAATAAATATGATAGACAAATGATTTTTAGAAGAAGGGAATTATTGATAGTTGCCTGCCCCAGAATTCATACAGATATGGGCATATCTTGTCTTCCATTAATATAACTGGAGATTATGTCTATAAATCTATATGCTCTCAATAGTAATGATGAATTACATTTGGACTGGAGTACATATTTTTGAAATCAATAGCAGTTTTCTCAATGACAATAGACATTTTCGTTAATAATTGATTTGCACTTTTTGAAATATTTCTTCACGGAAGGGGTGACTCATTATATTACTATTGTGTAAATCTGTATGAGGTTATTCTGAATTTTTAAAACTGGTGAGTCTATAAATCACTGTATAAGGGGCTCAGTCTGGATAAATTAAATCTGCAAAATACGAAGAAAAAATAGATCTTAGTACTAGAATTATAAATGGAGTGCAGTGGATTTCTGAGTTTCATAAATAAAAATAACTAGGAAGTTTATACCTTACACTTAATCAGTTGCTTTAAGCATTTTAATGTATATATAAAAGGTATTATTGATTTTTCTATTTTGAATCAAACAGCTTTTACTTTAACAGAATAAATCTGTCTTAGGTAAAAGAAGTACATGCATGGATACTAAATTCAAAGAATTGGCTACAGAATTCATTAATTGATTTAAAATGTTTATTTTACAGATGTTTATTTTGCACCTATTTATTTTGAACACTTGGCATAAAGTGGTAAACAGAACATTTGAAAATATTAATCATAGTTCATACCACTATCTTTATATTCATTATTCTGAGCTTTACAACTCTTAGATGTTTTCTTATGGGCCGTAGACTGGGGAAGTGAAATAATATATAGTTATACAACTTTCTTATCATAAACCATGATAGATGAATATAATAAGTGTTTTTTCAGGGGCATCCTGGTGTCTTGGTTGGTTAAGCATCCGACTGTTGATTTTGGCTCAGATCATGATCTCAGCATGGTGAGATCGAACCCCACATAGGGCTCTATGGGGAGTCTTCTTAAAGATTCTCTCCCTCCCTTTTACTCTGCACATTCCCCCTTTGCATGATCTCTCTCTCTACAATAAAAGATAAGTAAATACATAAATAAATCTTTTTTTTAAAATGTGTTTTTCAGACGTAAAAAATCATCAGCTGGTTAATGACAGTCTTAGGAAAGTAAAACAAATCTATAATAAGAATTATTGAATTCTAACATATTATTAATAGTATATTATTAAAAATATGTTAGCGATATTAATATATTATTGATAATATATTGTTAACAATATTAATATATTATTATTAAGTTTTGTGTCTTTGAAGTCTGTGCTCTTCAGAGTATCAGTGTGATTTTCTCCACTGGAATCATAGGGTGGCATGGAAGAAATCAAAGTTTATTCCAGGAATCTAGACCTGAGAATTAATTTACCAGAAAAACCCTGAAAGCCTGTATAAAAGCACTAGTGGAATTTCTTTGCATCTTGTTTGTTAGTTCTTTACTTAATTAAAACATATCACTTGTTCATTCATTCATCTCTTTATGCAAAAGCATAATTGATAGTTCACTATATACCTAGTATCTTACTAGGTACTAGGGTAATATCCTATGTCCAGTACTATTCCTGCTTCTACGAAGTTTATAAAATAGTGAGAGAAACCAACATTTGGCATATATTATATAGCTACGGGTTACAAGTGGCCATAAATTGAGTGATTAGGGAAGCCTTGTCCCCAGTAATAATATTTATGGTCACAGACAAAGGACACATAAGGTAGTAGCTAGGGAAAGAAGGAAGTCATGAAAGAGGTAAGAGTTCTAGACCGAAAAAGTATCTTAGGCAATTTTCCTGAAATGGGGTAAAAAAATGCCATGTATGAAGAATGGAAAAGTGACTCAGTTCTCTGGGAGGAAAGAGTGAGAGCAAGTGTGGCTGTTGCTAAGCTTTTGGAGGTAAATAGAGTATCATATATGCATGGTCTTAGAGAAATAGTAAGGATTTTTCTCTTTTCTTTAATTAATAAGCTGACGAAGACTTTGAAATAATATCTTGACATGTTCTAGCTTGCATTTAATAAGATCATTGGAACTAATTTATTATAAATGGAGAGGGGGTAGAAATGAATCTAAAAGACCTGAATGATTTGCCCCACCTCCATCAACTCTGAACTCATCCTTTCTCCTCTCTTTCCTCCTAGATCACCCATACCAGCCACACTGATCTCCAGAAGTTTCTTCCAGCCTTCATAGCTTTTTCCACCTCAGGGCCTATGCACTGGATTTTCTCCTTCCCTAAAATACTTATTAGAATATCCACGTCTTGGTCCTTCAACACTTTTTCATGTGTTTTACACTATCAGAATGGCTTTTTCTTACTTCAAAAATAATATCCCCACACTCCATCAACCTGATACTTACTTATCTTCATTAATCTGCTCTATTTTTCCTTATATTACTTCTCACCAATTACTTCTCACTTGTTCATTCATTCACCTCTTTATGCAAAAGCATAAATGATAATTCAGAATATACCTAGTATCTTACTAGGTACTAGGGTAATATCGTATATCCAGTACTCTTCCTGCTTCTACAAAGTTTATAAACTAGTGAGAGAAACCAACATTTGACATATAGCTTCTGGTTGCTTCAGTGCTGAGCTTCATCAGACAGGACTTTCATCTGCTCTATCCCATTGCCACACTCCTAGTGCTAAGGGATTATGCGTAGTAAATAGTAGGTGTTCAATAAATAATTTCTCAGTGAATGAATGAATGAATACTTAATAGTTTCTTTTAGGCAGTGGGAAGCCAGTGATAAACAAAACAGTCATTACCATCAAATCCTTTATATTTTAGGTGGCTCAGTCGTTAAGCATCTGCCTTTGACTCAGGTCATAATCCTGGAGTCCCAGGATCTAGTGCTACAGCAGGCTCCCTGAAGCCTGCTTCCCCCTCTCTAACTGCCTCTGCTTGTGTACCCTCTCTAGCTGTGTTTCTTTCTATGAAATAAATAAATAAATAGAATCTTAAAAAAAAAGATTTTTTAAATTTTATTACATGGAGACTTGATGCTCAAATAACTACATAGACATGTATTAGGATGTAACCAGATTTTCTCCACCACAGGCCTTTTAAATTCAGAAGAAACAAATGTGATTATTCCAACTCTTGTAGTAAATGTTATTGAATAGTAAGAACATTCATGTAAAATAATTTTTAGAGTATGGAATACAAGTAAAAGAAACATGTTTAAAAAAATTCCATGATAGAACAGGAGAGTAAAATAGTAATCTGTCTGAAAAGTTAAGGGAAAATTCCCAGAAAGTGCTCTTAATAGTGATTCTTTTTTTTTTTTAAGATTTTATTTATTTATTTGACAGAAAGAAACACAGCTAGAGAGGGAACACAAGCAGGGGGAGTGAGAGGGAGAAGCAGGCTTCCCACCGAGCAGGAAGCCTTGAGGGGCTTGAACCCAGGACTCCTGGATTGTGACCTGAGCCGACGCTTAATGACTGAACCACCCAGGCACCCCTTAATAGTGATTCTTAACAGAGGAGTAAGATTTTACTGGGAGACTCTGTGAATAAGATATTGTAGTAGGGGAAAGAAAATTGAACAAATGCAAAGATAAAAGTACGAAGAATTAGGCTTCACAGATTTATAGAAATTTGCTGTATTTGTTGGAGTTAAGTCTAAAAAGTTAAGTTAGGTCTGATAATAAAGGCCCTGATAGTTAAAAAAACAATTTGAACTTAGGCCTTTTTTCAACTAAGGCATCGTAGAAATATTCCCTTTGCTATGACAGCATGAATGCACTTTCATTTTAAGAAGGTCGACCTGGTGGCATATTAAATTTGGATTAATAGAGTTAAGAAACAAAGCCTGAAAGATGGTAAGTCCTTAGATAGAAGATTATGAAATTTTATGTCTGATGTTGTAACGGTGAATAGAAAGGTGTTAAATAAAATACATTGAAGAAAAATGAAATAATATAGTGATGTGATAGAGATGGAGAAAAGTCAGAGTATCTAGTTTTCTGCTGGGTGACTAGGGAAGTGGTGGTTATCTAGTAGACCTAAAATAAAGGAGCGGAGAATCCGTTCAGCTAAACGATTAGTTTTGGTTTGGAAAGATTAATTTCGTCATATCTGTAGTACTCCTAGGTGGTAAAACACCAGAATACAAAATTTGAGGAAAGGTCAAACAAACAAACAAAAACAATATATGTTTTAAAATCATTGCCATGTTTGTGATGTGCTAATGTGATAAGATATCTCATTTCATCAAGGGAAAATAAATAATTGAAAAAGAGATGAAACCACTTTGGAACCCTAAGGAACATCAAAACCTGATGATTGAAAAGAGTGGGTTTCTTTTTTTAACAGCTTTATTCATAATTGCCAAACTGTGAAGCGAGTTGCACTGCAGTAAGTGAATGATTGAACAAAGAGTGATACATCCTACAATGGAATATTACTGAGATAAAAAGCAGTGAATTAATTAAGTCATAAAAGAGACATGGGGGAAACTATAATGCATATTATAAGTGAAGGAAGCCAATCTGACAGGGTTCAGTGTCATCTGATTCCAATTCTCTGACATTCTGGAAAGAGCAAAACTATGGAAATCAGTGATTTCCAGAGTGGGGAGGAATGGAGTAGTAAATGGAACCCAGGAATTTTTAGGGCAGTGAAACTCTTCTGCCTGATATATAATGGTAGATACAGATCATTATGTGTTTGTGAAAATCTGTAGGCTATACAACCAAAAAAAATGACACTTAATGTAAACTTAATGTAAACTGTGGACTTTAATTAATAATAATATATCAATATTGGCTTATTGTAAGTTGTAAGAAATGCATCACAATAATGCAAGATGTTAGTAGGGGAAACTGGGAGAGAGGGATGTTGTATGGAAACTTTGTCCTTCCCACTCAATTATTTGTAAATCAAAAACTTCACTAAAAAGTAAAGTCTACTAATTAAAAAATAAACATGCCAAATGCTGGCAAAGATACAGAACAACTTGGGAGGGTGGGTATAAAGAACTAGGAAATGAAACATAAAAAAGCTATGATCAAGTGAATATTGGGAGAAGGAAAAATCACATGGAAAACAAGTGCTATGCTTATATCAAATAGGATAAAAACTGAAAGAAGTGAACTTCATTTTGCTGCTAAGAGCTCATCAATAATTTTAAGAATAAATTCCATAGGAAGAAGATTAAAAACTAGAATTCTGATTGGAAACTAGAATTCGTAGGAACTGAATCGGAACTAGTACCCAGAGATTTAATTTTTTTTTTTTTATTGTTACTAAATTTTTTTTTTCCAGTCTTTCAAGATTCATTCCCCATTCCCCACACCCAGTGCTCCACGCTTTAGGTGTCCCCAGTACCCACCACCAGGCTCTCCCATCCTACCACCCCCCTCCCTCCAAGTCCCTCAGTTTGTTTCTGTATCCAAAGTCTCTGTTGTTTCGTTTCCCTCCCTACATTACCCTAGTTCCCATTTGCTTTGCTTCTCCCACTGTCCTCCAGTTTGCCCCTCATGCACCGCAAGTAAGTGAGACCATGCGATACTTGACTTTCTCTTCTTGGCTTATTTCACTCAGCATAATCTCTTCCAGTCCAGTCCATGTTGCTACAAAAGTTGGATATTCATCCTTTCTGATGGAGGCATAGTATTCCATTGTATATATGTACCACATCTTCTT